>JAUBNY010000346.1:2585309-2612783 GCA_032275445.1 Crypturellus soui
GCTTGGATGCAGCCCTGTGCCCTGTGCTCTAGGTGGCCCTGTGGGTGCAGGGGGTTGGACTAGATGACCTCTAGAGGTCCCTTCCAACCTTAGGCATTCTATGATTCTGTGATTCTATGAATAATGTTTTATACTTAATAGTAGGATAGACAGTGTGTTAGATAATAATATGAACTAAGTATCTACACAGGAAGCTGTGAAATAAAATAGAATAATTAAAATATAATAAAATAAAATAAACATGAAAAAATATATAAAAATTGCCCCTTGCTCAAATATACTCTTCTGCATAAGGAAAACAACAGATACTAAAAAAAAAACTTTCATGGCATGCAGAAACTTCTTTGAGGCTCCTCAGAAAGTAGTGTGTTTTTAAGAGAAACTACAAGCAATGCATATAATGGGTCTGAGTCAACGACGTTGATTTTAATTGCATTTCACTGCTTCATTGTTCCAGATGAATGCTCATCACAAGCACAAATATACAAAGTTCAAAATAATGTTGTTTTAAAAAATCAAGCTAAACCAGAATTTTTAATTGCTTACAGGCTGACTTTGATAAGGTTTATTTTTGTTTTGTTTTGTTTTTTCAATTATTATGTTGATTCCAGGTATAAGTCCATTCATTCCAGGTCTCTTAGAGACCTGAAACTTGCATAGCTAACTCACAGAGCCATTCCATCTTTTTTTCTAAACAGTGTTCTGACCGTGTTCCCCATTTTTTCAATTTAATATTTTCGTACAAATCATTTTTAACTTTGCTTTATACTTTGAGCAATTACCTCTGGCCTCCACTGGTATAATGAGATTTCAAGGCATCAGAGATGGGATTTTTAGAAGTGTTCAGTGATGAATTAACTCTATGACCAAGCAAAGGCAATAGGAGTTTTACAATTGATTTTCACGGGAGAAAAACTGGATGACACCAAAGACTTTGGCATATCCTATTCTACTGGTTTAACTAGTACATACAAATACTGCCTCCATTACATGCATTTTGTTGTATGCATACAAATCCTACAAAAGAAGATTACGTGACCAGAAATCTGTGACTGGTGAGGATGCAAAATTACAACTGCAACGACAGGCAGTCTCAAATTCCTACCACGTGACATCCTTCAGCCAAGGATAAGCGAAGGTTTAAAAAGTTGGCATTTAGTAAGATTTAATAAGGTGGTTTATAAGGATTTTATACTTTTTTTCAAAGTGCCTTGCTACTCTCCAGGTAAAGTACTGGAAGAGATGACCAGCTTGATTTGTTTGTCTGTAGCAATTGATGCTTATTGTAAATATGAGCTAGAGCGTTTTTTGCACACTAAACATGTGTCCATTTAGGAAAGTCAGAGGAAGTTTTCTACATTTAACTTTAATACACCTCCCATTGGTGTGATGTTGAAATGGATGTTAGACTTAAAGTGGGCAATATATTCTATATATATCTGCAGGTGAGCTTTCACTTTGTGCCCAATATAAGGGCAAATGGAAATAACATTAGTAGATGGTTAACATCAGGGGTTATTTGGCTGTTTTTGTATTGTTAGCTTTTTTCAAGCACAGTGCAGAAAAGAGCACAAAATAAGCCACCTTCTTCAAGCTTTGACCCTTGTTAAAGCTTCTCCTAGTTGTGCTATGCTTTCCTGTACATTAAAAGCAACATCTTCTGCATCTCCGTTGACAAATCTGCCGTTTTATTTCCTCTACTTCTTGGAAACCAAATGATCATTTCCAGACCCTGAGTTGCTGAAGTGAAGGTTTTAAAGAGTGATGCCGGAGAACTTTGTTCAATTCAATCATTCAGCTATTGATAGCAATATGGTGTCTGCGTGTAATGCTGGGAGTTGACTGTGTCAGGGTCCACAAACATATATTTCACCCCAGCTTGAGAAGGTTTATCTGCCACTCACTTTATTGCATTTCATTATCAAAGAAAGGGACATAAGAAGAGCCATGAAGATACAGAGGAAAAAAAAAGCCATAAAAGGCTATGATCATCTCCATGCTGTGAATATGTGTCAGCCTTTTAACTTAGAATATTTGCCTTTGTGCGTATTGATAAAAATTCTTCCCTTCTTAATAGATTTTGTAGCAACAATAACTTTTAGATATCCCATGAGCTTACAGAAACCTTAAAAACATTTCATTATCTGAGTAATATTTGGGCCAATTAACAAGGCAGCACTCTGAGCTTCAGTCCTCTTTAATTGAAAGCTACCGTTCTGTCTCAAGGGTGGCAAAGCCTTTGAGATTCCAAATACAATAATTATCAGCATTCAATTTTGATTCATTGAACTCAAAGGGCAGAAGTTAACATTGACTGAGGCTTAAATGAATGCTAAAGAAAAAAAAGTTTCACTCCATGTTGCCAATATCATCTTCAGAGGACACTGGGGAGTAATCTGCCCGTGTACAAACACTTGGCACCATCACTGGGAATATCACACACATTTCTTTGTAGCATAACAGATTTTGACAAGATGACATGATAAAGCCCAAAGCATTGCTTTTCCTTGTTTAAGAAATTCTTCCTTTTCCTCTGCCAATAATCTGCATTCCCCCACAAGTGCCTTCCGCCTTGAAAGACAAACAGGGAAACTGCATAACTGTTACTTCTAACAGATAGTGAATGCTGTAATTGAGAAGAAGAGTTGAATTCTACACACAAACAAATAAGTATATGCACGTAGGCTCAATTTCACAAGTAGGTTATAGTTCAGCTGTGTTCTCAGAATAAAAGGTGATGTATTTATTTTTCTGCTTCAGCAAACAAGGTCAGCTATTTTGGCATTATACATTTGCTCATATTGGGAAAAAGAGGATCATTTTGCAACTGTTTAATTCAAATGGCTGATACTAAATTCCCTTTATAGGGAATTTATTTATTTTATCAAGTGAAAAAGATAAACTACCCAAGCCAGGATATAAATCCACCCCAAATTCGATTAACCAATAATGGTTAGGTACTATGGAAAACAAGACCTTTTCCATATTTCCTGCAGTCCTTCCTGAAGACGCTTGGTATCTGAATTGGTTAATCTTCATGATATAGCTATAGAGTTATCAAAATATTTTGGTTGCTCACTTGTATATGAACAGCACTAACCTGTTGTTTAGTCTGCTGTGAAAAAAAAATATATGTCATTTTACATCTGGCACACTACTTTTCACTAAAAATATTGGCATTTGTCTGTACACTGGAGGGAAATTATTACTAGGAAGTAATTCCTAGATTAAACACAATGTCTCAGTGAGAGGAGAAATATATATGAAACTACTCTTGTTTTAAACAGTAAGAGCCAGCAGTCTATGGAAGTAAGTTAGGGAGGATCTATACATGTGTGAAGGCAATATAAAATAAACTTAAGCAAAAAAAATCCTATTTTTGTTTATAAATTGGCTTTATTTTTGAGCAAAAAAAATCATGGTTTTGATTTCTGGGGAAGTAATGTAATTTGAAGGTCTAATAAATAAAAGAAAAAGTGAAGCTATTGATTAATGTAGCCATATCTAATGTATTCTTTTAAATTATAAAAATACTTTAGGCTAGATATTGCTAAATTTACAGTGTTGTATTGCATATATTAATAATATAACTGCAGATTAAGACTACTTTTTTGTATCACTTCTCTCTGAGTTTAAAAATTTTGGGGAAATGTAGAAATTGTGAAAAATCAAAATAGAACTTATGATACTTGTTCCTCTCCTTTGCAAATATAATCTAAACAGCATGAAGTAATAAAGATCATAGCATAAGTGAATATGAAATGGTAAACTGATAGTCCTTATCAAGAGAGATAGCGTATATAACTATAAGAGGTAATAAAAATGAAGTGGCAAGGGGAAAATTAGAAATTCAGTTTAAGAAATGGACTCAGATAGGTTTAAGAATGTATTAAAGTATCATAGTTATTTCAGTTTTCCCCGGAGTGAAACAAAAATCCCATTCTTCTAGTCAGTTTTCAGAAAAAAAAATCCTGTCATGGCTTTAGCTGATCTATTACTATATATACCTAATCAATCTGTTTACTGAGTATCCTGCTTCACGTTCACTTGGATAAAGACTCAGGGTATTTTGAAAACTTTATTTGATGTACCATATGGCTAAATACACTTAAACTAAAAAGAGATTCTTTAACAGCTTTGTCACGTCAGAAAAAAAAATGCACCTCCCTCTGTGCTGCAGGGTGTACCAGACATGTAATGACAACCATTTTGATTTAAATAATCCAACAAAATGTCAAAAGGATGCCATACCCTAGACACAAAAGGAGAAAAATAGTGGTTCAATACTTAAGTAGATGAATCTGTGTATTTATGGGAGATGTAAGATACAGATTAGAGCTTCCTCCTTCAAAAGAATCCTGCATTTGACATATCAGATCCAGCTGCTGTCTTGTCTTGCTTAGTATCCTTTCCTGGGCAGCAGCCAATATATAATGTTTAGAATAATAGAGGGGAGAAATCTTCCTGCTCCTCACAAGCAATCTACTTACATTATAAACTATAAAGTTTAATTACATTGCACTACCTTCTTAGCTTGAGCAGTTCTATGGCAATGATCCTTTTCTTTCTCTGTTTAAATAATTAAAACTAACAGTGAAAATATATGAATCAGAAACCTTCAAAATACCACTTTACAATTTCCTAAAATAATGAGTCATGCAAAAAAACCTTAGATCACATGTATAATAGCCTCACTGGTGAATACTTTATTATCACACACACGTGAACAGAATAGCGCATCAAATACTTTGAATGGGATCCAGGCTTAGCCATCTGTGTAATTTGTTTAGTTGCCTGGTTTCTGGGACTGCTACATTTTTCAGGCAGCTAAATTATTTAGATAATTTTCTATTTAGTCTAATTACCTTGGTACAGCCATGTACATGAATACCTATTTTGGATATAACAAGGCCTAAAGCTCAGTAGTGATCTCAGCTTAGGTGGGATAAGTGAATCTCCTGAAAAACTTCAAAAAGAACAGTCATTGCAGTCAAATTATGAAAGGCCAAAGTAGGAATTCCTGACACAGATCCCTGAAGTATGCATTCATTTTATATTTAATAAATAGAGTTTTGGCTTAAAAACAGCTTGAAGCTATGCTTTGAGGTAGGAACCTTGGGTTTCTATTTCCACTTCTTCAGTGCTATCTTTGTTCAATAAACTGTTTCAGCCCTAACCTGCATTTCTCTCAATCTAATCTCATTATTCAGCTTGCAGTTCCCCTGTTCACAGTAAAGGTTGTTCCCTGGCTCTTCTACAAGCGCCATTTTTTTTTTTGATGTTCATTGCAACTCTCCTACTGATGCATCAGTCCCTGCCGTCATGCCCTACCACGTTATGTTCTCTGACCTCAAACCTTCCAGCTTCACTGATTTCTCATCTTCCGCTCTCCGGCCACTGACACAGTTGTTGTCTCCATTTGGTCTTCAGTGTCCCCCTTGACTCTTTCGCTTCCCGCTCCTATTACATTTGTTCTGGTGATTGTAGGTGTGGGTCACCTTTGACATTACTTCCTCCACTCCTGCTCCTATATTGAGATATATCTCTGGCAGAAATTTTAGTCTTCCTGTTTTTGCAGGTTTGTTGCACAAGGCTGTTCTTCTGCCTGCCACTCGGATCTATATTCTTTGACTCACGCTTTACTGGCAGCTTTCAGATTCTAATCCTTACATACTCTTTCATCTTTATGATCAGTCTTCTCTGCAAGGCTACCCAGCCTGCCATGCAGCTCATACACTTTCTAAATGCTGCTACCGAGATCATTTACAAAGGCCTTTCCTTTCGAGTCCTGCCATTAGCTGCTTTTCTTCATGTCACTTGCAAACTGATAGTCCTCACTGGCAAAGCCCTTTTTGCTGTTCACTCACTCTATCAATTCTTATTTGATACAGCAGCCTTGTCTCCCCAGCCTGACTAGCTAAAGTTGACTTTAGCAGCTAAATAGTTGCTGTTTAAAACAGGTGCTTACATGAATTTACTCGTTTCTGTTCACACATGGAAGGAGCTACCCAGAAGATCTTTCATTGTTTTTTTTTTTCAAATTCTCCTTAAAACCTTCTTAGTTAAAGTTATTAACTACTTTGTAGTTTATTAAACTACTTTGGTAGTATTTAAAAAGAAAAATGGGCAACAACTTATCTGGGATCAGTGCTTTGCATTACCCCATACCTGTCTGTATTCTCTCGTGTTGGATTTCACTTGCAGGATATTTGAAGTAGGGTTTATTGTTACACTCTGTTTATACAATACTTCATACCAGCTTCTGGGTGTTGTGATAATATAAATTATTATAGTAACAGAAACAAGCACTCAGGAAGTTTTGGCTCCAACTAAAACCTATTAAAGGACTTAATATTATTGCAGTTTTAAAGAGCATTTCAGGATAGGAAATACAAAGTGCTAATACCATGCTATCCTGCCAGGCGCTCCTGGGGACACAATGCTGAAGATACCATCCCTGCCTCCTGCAGAGCAAAGTGGAATTAGCACTACTGCCTGGGCAGTGACAGTGCAGTATGTGCTCAGTATCAAAAGCAGTAAGTCATTTCCCACCTTTGCTGTCAGCGTAATGCCACCCTTCACAGCAACCTGTGCTGCTGCGGAGAAGCATGAATTTTATTATAACTTCTCCTGGATTTTGCAGGGGTTCCTACCCTGAGTTCTCCTTATATATACATCGCTGCTCTATTGGGTGCACACTAGCCCAAAGCTATTAGTAATTCAGTGTAATGAATAGAATATATACAGAGTATTTATCGATTGTACATAATTAGAATTTTAATTAGGCTTTGGATGTATACACACCACTCAAACATAAAATTATTTCTGAAGAAATACAACTCCTTAGCTATCTGGATCTATCTGCTATACCAAAAAAAAACTACTCCCTACAGCTTTCCAAAACCAGTCTTTCCTTCTTTGAAGATGGCATCAGAAAAGATTCAGCAACTTTAAAGGTCTAGCAGTGATTTTCTGGCACCTCTGAGTCAAAAGCTCTGCAGGACACAACACACAGGCATTCACAGTGTGAATTCAGTGTGTGGTCAAGTAGTTGCATATTAAAAAGTCTTTGTGTGACTGTGTGGTCACTCAAATATAAATCTTAGCTAGGACTGTTGAATTTTATTACAGTATGTTGGGACGACCATGGGAAGCAAGCTTATAATCTTCTACCTTTTTGAAATGTCTGGCAAATTTTCTCTCTGTTACAATTCAGCAGTACTTACTGAGATGTAATCTCAGTAAGCAATATTTTATGTGGTGAGTATACCAAGAGTTAATTCAACTATTTGATTTTCCTTTGAGAAGAATGCACTCAAATATATCTATGTAATGAGATTTTCTATATTATACAATGCCACAGAGCTATCAGCTCCTTTGTAACAAAGAGCTATCAAAAATAAATCTTTCGTCTCTGTTATTTAATTCAAGCTGAGAGGGAAAATGAAGACAGGATAGGGAAGGACAGTAGCTGTAGAAATGAAATCAGTTTGGTACTGCTAAAAGATCATTAAAAGGAGCAATATGGAATAAATTAATTGTGGTACAGGTGATATCCTGGTGAGTTTTGGCAGTTACCTGGAGCCTGCAGAGACCACTCTAGGACTACAGGAGCAGTATATTATATCCAAGGCCTTTGTACTTCATCTCATTGTCAGTCTAAGCAGCCAAGAGCAGAAATAAATGTTACAGGAAATTTAATATGAAATATTATAGTGTCAAAACCTAGTGTATAGCCTATCATTCCTACTTCAACTCCTCAGAATGATCAGAAAGTTCACAATTCTTAGGAGCAGAAGTGTCTGTTTTCCTTTGTAAATGTATGCATTTTAATCCTCAGTTACATGGTAATTTATTTAGCCACTAGCTTAAGATATGCAGGAAATATCCATAACACATAGGGATTTCAGCAGTGAGGTAGAACTGACTTTAGGTTTCCATATCAGCTTTGCTCCCAGGCAGAGAGAATGCAACAAAGAAATGTGGACACTGAATAACAGACAGTGTTTCTTTCCTAGGACCTGAAGTTTTACCTTTTGGAATATCTTGCTTTTTATTCATTTACAGAATTAAGAAATTGTTGCTTTGTGTGTATGTGTGCGAATCGGGTGTGCAAGGGTAAAAAAGACTTTCAATAAATTACTTACAATAAAAACTTTAGCAACATCTGCTAACATGAGAAGACCCTATAATAATTTCCTAAATCCGCAGCACATAACTGTACAGTGGGCACACAAGGAACTCCATATGAAGACAGTGAATTATGGAATGAATCTAACACTACTATAAAAAGTGGAAAAAAATAAGCAAATAAACAGGAAACGGTATTTGATACTTTTGAATGCTAGTCTCTTTAATTCTGCTAATTATCATTACACTATTTGAAAAAAGATCTGAGAAAGAAAGTTAAAAGAATCATGGAAATGACCTTCTATATATTCTTTATTAACAGCACTGTGATAATTTGGAAAGGGACTGATTTGTTGTCTAGAGTTCCTGAAGGAATGCATAAAGTCATCTCAGAAATACAGCTATGCAGTGGATATGAAAGTAAAATTTATTTTTATTAGTAATAAAGAAAAATATACAATCGTGATCTTTTTCCATAAAGTTCTCTCATTTCATAATAGAGCAGTACTGCTACCATAAAGGAAATCTTCAGGGATGAAAGTTTATTCTTAAAATTTTTATTGTTGGTAGAATACTCCTTTCGCAAAAAAAAAAGACAAAGAAATATGCCTACATGCAAGCATTGGTTTTCTTCAAATCTATGTATGTAGTTTGTTCACCTCCCCAAAACAACAAATCCATAACAAGATCTGTTGTTTGTTTGTTTCTAACAACAAAAATATATATCTTCATGTTACAGGCCAAATTCTGCCTGAGGAGGTTTGAATATGCCAACTGTCCCACTGTTTTGCTAGCTTTCTACATCTGTATGAGAAGACAAAGTTCGCCAAGCAGCTTCCAGCCAAAGGCTGAGTTTGAAAGACTCCTATTTACTTCAGCCACATTAGGATCGAACAGCGGGCCTGATTCTTCAAAGCTTTTGGATATATACTTGAAGATGTCTGTAGCCACAGTCTTAAATGTTGTTCTACCAGTCTGTGCAGGGAATCTGTTTCTCATGAGGTCAATGTAGAGCTCTTGGAAACCATTGACTGGTGTGAATTTTAACCAGAGACCAGCTGAAGGAAATGTCACTTGGTGGGAAGTGGCACAGAGAAATTGGCAATAACACCTTGCATGTTCTTCGTGCCAAAATGCACTCTGAGTGCTGTAAAATGAAGAACCAGATTATAATCTATCTTCAGCACAGAGCACACATTTCCTATACCAGCAAAATGTTAAGAGGAACAGAAGCAGCAGCTCTATTTTGTGTCGACATGTCTTCTAGTCGTTGGTCTCCATGTTGATCCTCTGCTTCCTGAACCCTCAGAAAAACCCTGTGATTCGAGGAAAAAGTATAGTTGTGCCATACGTATCTAGTAGCTGACTGGAAGAAAATGAGATCTTTTATCTATATAACATCTCGGCACCTTGGTTATCAGTGTCGTTTGTTCTCTCTGGGGGGAATTGATTCTCTCCCCCGCCCATCTATGACTTTCACACTCCTCCTTTACTGGTTGTCCCTGCCCTGAGACTTTGCTGACCCCCAGCAGAAGGAGTGAAGGGGATGGGAAGCAGGGGACAGGCAGGGAGGGCTGGTCCGCAGCTGCCTGTGGAGCCCGACAGGGGAAGCTGCCTGTCCGCAGAGGCTCATTGCTCCAAACTGCTGTACAAAGAGCAGCAACTTATTAGATCATAGGCAGTCATTAGCGTGACACAACACTAAGAAAGTCATTGCAAATTCAGCAGGCAGCCGAATCTCAGTTGTGTAAGTCAATCCAAATTTAATTAATGTGAAGAGTTCTGTGTACCTTTGCACCAGCCGAAAGGGAGGTCTAGGGGAGGCAAAGCTGCCTTGCTATAGCAGAGGCTGCCTGCACGTTGTGTAGGATAGCACAGGGCAGGTTAGGAAAATATGCTGTCGGCTGCGCCTCTAAAGCTGCTCAGCTGATTCTCCCAGAATTGACCTCAAATCAATTAGTGAAGAAGAGGTTTATTCCTGCACTGAAAGGAAGGTTATATAGAAATGAGGAGAAAAACATGTTTCACAGAGTTTCCACTCCACACGTCTTGATCCTCTCTTTGAGGTGCAAGGTCCATGGGAGCTGTTGGGCACAAGAAGCTCCAGACTCGCCAAGTGGGTAACTGGAGGCTGCTTTCAGCGAGCCAACAGCACCTCTCATAAGAAATATTCTAAAATGCTGAAATCTTCAACGTGCTAAAGCACAAGACTTCACAGAATGAAAAGATTTATATTTCAAACTAGGAAGAAAAGGAAGGGCGGACTCCTCCCCTCTTTAAAGAGGAAAACCACAAAATATAACTTGAGTCTAAAATCTAACTTGATCAAAAGCAGGAGAAACAAAGGTCTTAAGCATCAAGTCAGTTTTAACAAATGCATCTAAGCCCAGCATCTCAGCAGTTTCATTGCTTGCCTAATAATTGTAGTTTGGTTTTCCAGCTGTCATCTGGGGACACTGTGCTGCTCTAGCACATTCAGGGGGTGGGAATTAAGAGACTATTTACTGTCATTACAGAATCTAAAAGATTATACATTTTATCCATTATAAAAAAAAATGTATTTAGTGCACAGGTAGTTCTGCATTACCTTTCCATTCTTCTTCTTCTCCCACTTCCTAGTATGAAATAACAGAAATTTTAGGCCGCAAACTTACCATTTACTTCTATACCACGATTAGTTAAATGATATAACATGAAACAATCCAATACAAGTACTGATCCAAGTGACCTGTTTTATTGTTCCTATAAAAGACTAATGAAAAAAATAGATAACCTTTATGTTTAATAAGTAAATTATAATATGCTTCTGTTCTGAGCTAAAACTTCCATCTGCAAGTTGGATTTAAAGGAAGTAGGTGCAAGGTAGAATTCTCAGCATTACCAAACCATTGACCTCAATTCAGCAAAATGTTATTCTAGAGTGGAGATGTCAATTCTTTTTTTTTTAACCCCTTTGTTTGCATGTTCAATAATTCTTCTGGTAGACTTAAAAAATAAATGCAATAAAATACAATAAAATAAAGAGTTAATTTTTCCTTCTGATCTACAAATTGCAGCTCTTTTTATTACCATTCATATTAATTTGTGATTTTTTTTTCAAAAACATGTTAAGATTTTAAACTACCCATTACTTCCTTCACTCCATCTCTCTTATATAGGTGAACATTTCTCTCTAGGCTTTGTTCAAGAGACTGTCTATACTATTTAACAACAAATAACCATGAAATAAAACAAGTTTACAATATAACAAAGGTCTTAAACGTGCTTGGAGCATTTCTATTCACCAGAAAACACAAGGACTTGATAAAAATTATCTGCTTTATGAACTAAAGATTAGAGATAAACTATTCCTTTAAAAAACTACGTCTATCTAAAACCAGCATGCCCTTCCATTTTAAATCAAAAATTATATACAAATATTTCAAACATTCCCAGAAAGTGGTATGAAATGAATTCTTTATATACTCTTTTGTATTCAGGAGAAACTTACCACCTTCTCTCAAAAAATAAATCTGCAAAATAACTTTATTTTCACATAGATAGTCCTACATGTGGACTCTCTATAATGTGGCTTCCACAAGCAGTTGAAATCTTGATTTTACTGCCTGAATTCAATTTTGTTTCTTTTATGACTTAGTTTCTGTTATGAACTTTTTAGCCTGTGAAAAGCATTTCTTTTTTAGGAAGGAGTTCTGATACCAATGGACTAAACTAGATCAATGGAGACACTGGTGGGGTGGAGGTGAGGGCCAGCTGTACAGAGAAATGTTGCCCTGAGGGAAGTTGTTACTGTAAAATGAAAACTCATCTCCTTCCCTCTACTGACAGAGATCTGGTGGCTTGCTCACAATGTGGCCCAGAGGCAGGTAGTACTAGTCAGGAAACATGATCTTCTGAGCCTTACATATTTTTTGTATATCTTTTCCATCCTGAAGAAATCCCTTGAAAGGCACTCAACAGTGTTCACAGTTTTCCTTTGGAAAAAAAAATAAGAGAGAAAGAAAAGGAAAAGGACAAAGAAAGGGAAAAGGAAAAAGAAAAAAACTGTTAGGCAGTGGTTGCAAAGAGCATAACGTGCCTTTTTCTACAGTTTTGGTCCCCAAACCGTGCATGACCAGAATATGTTCGTCATATGTTCCTTCCATCCCCTTCCTCATTCTTTCCTTTATTTGAATATGAAGACTACTATACCACTTCCAACTTCATGTTGAAAACCTTAAAATAGATCTCAAGGGAACATGAAAGTAGGGAACCTTGATGAAGATATGCAGAAAAAAAAATGCTAATGCACTCTGTGAATTACCTGCTTACTAGTTGTAAACTAGTTGTAAGATGTCTGGGACTTAAGTTTCTCCTAATATGTAACCTTTTCATTAAAATAGCAAGTTGAAATGTAACACTAATGACTACTGAACCCGTTTCACAGAGGGAGTTATGTTTAAGTTTACAAGCAATATCTGTTATCTGATCATGGTGGAAGGTCTCTACAATATAAGTTGAAAGAGAGATGCCTGTGCCATGACCAGTGCCAAGGTCAGGGCTCTTTCCAGAATCATTTTTTCCTCACTAGTTTCCCTTTTGCTTGTCTGCTGCAGAGCCTGGATGAAGCTGGCCCGCAGGGAGCACATGGATTCCAGTCCGGTGAGACCATATCGCTGCTCTCAAAGAAAGGGGCATCTACAAGACCTCTTGCAACACTAGCATTTTTACAGAAAATGAGAAGCAGGATAAACAACTGTTGTGCAAATAGTTCTGCTCAAAATATAAATGTCCGGTCACCTCCTAAATAGAAATGTCACCCAATATCTCACCTCTCAATGGAACTAATTTATCACAGAATAGCACCAACTGGAAGCTTCCAAGCTTTGACTCTCCTGTACTCTGAAACCCAGGGGAATTGAGGTCAGAAGAGGGGACTGTGATCCTTTAACCATAAATATTCTCCCCAGACAGCTCCATATCATTCATGGTGACCATGTGTCAAAGAATCAGCACACCTGGAATATTTTATGAAGTGACAGAAAATTAAGTTGAGAACTCATGGGCTCCCATTTGCCCCTGCTGCCATGAAGGTAAGATGAACTTGAGGAAACTTTATAACCTTCCTAGCCTTCATATTTTTAGCCTATACTATGAGGATGTAAAAAGGAAAAAAATCAAATGCATAGCTGTAGCATTCTTATAAAAATAGCACGATCAAAAAACACCCTGAGAAGCATTGGTACTTAGACCTGATATGGTACAGACCTTTGGTCTTATTCCAGCAATGGACCTTAATACTTTTCAAAATAAACTTGTGATCATACAACAAAAAGTATTCTCATCAATGCATGCTCCCTGGGCAATTGATAACAAGGAGATTTTGGCTTTAACAGTAACCACAATGAAAACTGTCTTCCTGAAAAAGCATTTATACATCTTATAACAGTTTCAACTCACTGCCTGTCACAGATTCTTGGAAGAGTTTACCTAAAAATAACATTTTATTTTCCTTTCTTTTGACTTGGAACATTGGAGTCAGATTCTGCTGCAGATTCTGTTGCTGTTTCTCCAAATATTTTCTACGTTCTTTTACTTATAGAAGCAACAATCAGAATATATAGAGTAAGAAACAGCTAGATAAATACAAATATTGCCATAAATCATAAAGCCCAGAAATATTGCACAAAGGACTGTCAGAACTTTTTCACCAAGTCAGAACTTCAATATGTGAATGTATTATGGGCAGTATTTGTTATTCAGTGACTATTTAGATTTACTAACTCTTTACCACAGAGAGCTACAGCAAAAGAAACTATTCAGCCTCACTAGCAGACAATACAATTAGTCACAGGAAAATCTAAAATCAGTTTTAGCTGAAGTAAACTCACACCTGACCTGCAGGATTGAGTTAATACAAAAATCTGTGAAAAAATAATATTTGCAGAGATACAGTAGCCATGCCTTACAATCTGCAAGTACAGAAATGTGGTATTGGAGAGTACTGTTAGGATTAGTGCTTCTTTAAATTACAGTAATGAATGCAACAGGCAAATTTTTTAAAAAAATCTTGATTTGGATATCATTCTTCTACTGAAAATAGT
Source organism: Crypturellus soui (assembly GCA_032275445.1). Lineage (NCBI taxonomy): Eukaryota > Metazoa > Chordata > Aves > Tinamiformes > Tinamidae > Crypturellus > Crypturellus soui. The sequence goes on from JAUBNY010000346.1 coordinate 2,599,523, forward strand.
ATCTGATTTACCATGGTCTGTAATTTAAGAAATAAATAGATATATAGCTTATAGATAAGCTAACCATAAAAATAGATATGGACTTCCTGGAAACTTTCTGTTTCAGAGAATGTGAAACACACTAGGGAACAGTATTTGGTATGCAAAGGCCTACAGGGCAACCATAAGATCAGGCAAGTGTCTGAAAATGCAAATATCACCTTTTATTTCATTTCATGTAGTTTTTCTTTTGTTGTTGGGGTTTTTTTGTTTGTTATTTGCTTTTGTTTCTTTTTGTCTTTTATTTTGATTTACCTACACACTGCTGTGCTTCCACAGGCAAGCAGCTATATCTTTCTCATTTCAGTGACAATTTAATATGAATTCACAGCTCTGCTGCTGGACATCCTACATAGAAACGTTCTTCATGATAAATTTCAGGCACTTTTGACCCTCAGCTTTCCTCGGAGAGCCGTATCAACAATATTGATAAGACTTCATATTAACATCTCAGGAGTATAACAAGGTTAAGACGATTGCTGTGTCAGCAAGATGCTGAGCTTTTGATTCATGCCTTTGTAACAACAAGGTTGGATTACTGCAATTTATTGTTGGCAGCTCTCCCAGACTATGCACTATGTAGGTTCCACTCCACACAAAACTCAGCACCCTAAATGCTCAAAAACTAATACAAAAATATCCAAACTTGACTTATAGTAAAATCACTATGAGAGACATTACGGCAAGATCCCTATTTGACATTAAAACTGTGAAACTGCATCTTTTTCTTAATCCTGTGAATAACCAGTAATTATATTATCTATGTGTTATGTGTGATCACTGAAGGAAGCAGCTATTGTCTCTACTGCTATGTCTCTAGCAACACTTTGTCTCTGTCTTTCACCCATTCTCTATGGAACATCTTACTGTGTTGAGCTCAAAGCTTCCATTTCACTCCATTTTAAAGCAGAACATATGGATAACCTTTAGACAGGTTGGCTATTGCAAATCTGAGTTATCGTTATGCTGTGAAATTTTAGATGAAGCACTATAAAAAATAAAAAGGTGCCTAAGTTAAACACTGGTTTTAAAGAGGATCACCTTTCATCTGGGCAAGATAAAATTTACAAATATGAATTCAACAATATCTGCTACAGTATAAATATACTTACAAATATGCATCTATGTATCTACTTGTGCTTATATTTTTGCAAAACTCTGCACTTGATAATCCTATTATTCAATTATTAATATTTTAAATAGCAGAAATCTTATTAAAATCCCAAAGATCTAAGAAATAAGAGTTTAAAGGTTTACAGGAAGGCAGTATTTTTTTCAAGCAACTTGTACAGTTGGAAACGCACAAAAGCTTTCAGAAACGTTCTTTTCAAGAGGTTTGACATATTAGCAACCCTCTAGCACCATGGAAAGAAGAGATCACTGGTTTTGATTTAACTGTAGCTAGGAACGCCCAGCAATCTGGAAGAGAAATATCATTTAGCACCTTCGAAGCAGAGGGATGTGGGTGGAAAAGAGCTGACACATTCCTGATCCCAGTCGTTAAGGAAGTCTCTAATGGAACTTTAGTGCTTCCTTTTCTTCCAAATCAATTGGATCACTATCCTCAGTTCCTAAGTATCACAGAAACATAGAACAATTTATGTTGGGAAGGGCATCTAGTTGGATCTGCTGCTTAAAGCAACAGATGAAGTTTTCTTCCAAATAGATAAAAGTTTTCAGAATTTTGCCCAATCTTGTTCTGAATATTTTTAAGGATGGAGGTGCCACAACCTATGGGCACCCTCTTCTAACTGTCCTGATACTGAAAAAGTTCTTTCCTTTTTTTATCAGAATTTCTCACATTCCACCTTGTATTCACTGTGTCTCATCATTTCACGGAGCATCTCTGAGGAGAATCTTGCTCCCACTTCTTTATATCCTCCCATTAAGTAGATGAAGACAATACAAAAATGCCTCTTGTCTTTTGGTTCTTACACAAACCCAGCTCTTCCATCTTCTCCTTGCACATCAGTGCTCCACTCCTCAGCCACCTTGGTGGCCCTCCACTGGACTCACTCCAGTATGTTGCTCCCTTTCTTGTATTGCACAGTCCAGAAGCAGGACCAGAACTCCAGATGCACTCTCATAAGATCCAATCTTCTGAGAAGAATGATTTTTCTTACCCTCTGGCTATGCATTTGCTAATACATCCCAGTACATTTGACTTTCTTTGCAGATAATTTTTTGGATCCCACTTCTCTACTTGTCACAGGTTTGCTCCTTCCATTCACCTTTCTTCCTGCATCTACAGCAGGATCAGGCTACTCCGGACATGATCGCTCAAGCTAGGATGATAAAACTACATTTTACCTATGCTAAGAAGCCTCAGGTTGATTCCAGGCTGGGAGGAGAAGAGTATGGTATAAAACAGCAGTGTCTTCTGAGCCCATAAATTTTAGTACCCCTTGGAGTTATGACTTTTAGTTCCCAGCTTCCTCTTGTAGAAGCATTTTGTAGACTCCCTGAGGGTCAGGACTGGCAGGTCAGTGGTTGTTTGTGAAAAATACTGCCCTGACAGTTGTTCTTTATTGACTGCTTGTGTCATATTCAATCTGGTGGGCAGAGGCTGTATGATCTCATGTACATACTTTCCACAAGGGTATTTGGAACAGCCCATATCTGCTGATAAACCTATGTTGGATTTATGGAGGTTAATGGTCCTGTTCCAGAGGGCACTGATGATGGTGACTTCAGTCCCCACTCACCTCTGTCACACCTGCTGACTACACATTTTCTCTCTCAAACAGCTCTAACAACCTTCTCCCTCTTAATGCCTGGTCCAACTCCACTAGTGCTGATCATTCTTTTACTCTCAAATTGTTCAGTCAAGAAAAAGAACATCTTAAACCAAGATCATCCAAATATAAGACAAAATATATGTCCCTTAATTTACTTTAAATAAAACAGTGACTCCTTTGCCCTAGGTATACAGTGGCAACAGCTTCACTTTTGTTTGAATTATTTTGAGTTAGTTTTATATGAGTTATCACAATACTAGAGAATGAGTATTTTCAAATCAATTTGACAATATGATGTTCTAATACTGAAGTTGTACAAAGGCACCTGCAATCATTTACATGGTAACAGCAAAATTATTGACTAATCATTTTGTTGAAAGGATATTAATGTTCTCATAAAAATATTAGCTTCATTTTTCTAGTTATAGATGGTCATTATTATATCACAAGTGGGAGAGTTTATATGACAAATTTCTGATGGATAATTTATAACTTAGAGTAGAAGAATGCTTGAAAATATTGGTTAAAACAGAAAAGAATGAATGAAACTTTAAGTACCTCCACATATTTCAGCAATTTCAGTTTAATTCTTAATGACACAACATTAACTTTATGAATAATTACAAAGATTACTACATTTTCTCTTGTTTCTGTGTCTTTTGTGTAGACATAAATGTCAAAATAAAATAATGTGGATATTTCATCTTGTGTAGTATGGATTATCAAGTATCAAATAAAGATTTATCTTGCTTAAAATGGATTTTTCTGAAGGTGAGTCAAATTCTCAATGCTGTGGGGAATTGCTATTGTCCTGTGTTTAGCTAGTTTTCACTCAGTATACAGGAATCTAGCAGTTTTGCTTCACCTCCCTAATAAGCACAGATCTGTCCTAGGTGCTGCTAAAAATGCAGTGCCTTTCCATTGTATATAAAGTAAAGGAAATTCTTAATACTCTCTCTTTTTAACTATAGAAAAGACAGCAGTGACCATTGGATGGGTACTGTCCTAAAACTATGTGCTTTAACATGAAACCGGGGGGAAAAAGGTCAACAGTCAACCAAAGGTGTCTCCTGGATGTAAGGTAAATGCAACATGATTAGAAGCATCTCCTTGACCATTCCTGACTCTGATTGTCCTGACAGATGAATTTCAGCAGAGTCTCCAATTGGCAGACACTTCGTGTTACTAAGGGCCAAGCAGATCATACGACTTTTAGCAGAGCTTATGCCCAAATGAATCATGAGTACTTACCTCACAGGTAAGTAGCAGAAAGCCACCGTTCTCTAATTTACCCTCAGTAGATAGTAATAGTTAGAATCCTAATCACCATCAGATGATCAAAATAAAATAAAATAAATCAAAATAGAAAAAGTAGACTATTGCTAGTGTTCCTGCAAATGAACTGCAAAAGTACTTTCTGCAAAGCTGTGTATGCTAGAACTCTTCATTCATGTAAAAAAGGAAGATTCACATATAAAAAAAAATAAAGATATTTTTGCATTCATAGACATGGCTGTTTTCTTTTAACTGAGACCACATTGGATGATTTTATTCTAATCTTCAAGATGATATAGTTTTATAACAGCAGCCATACAGTTACACCAGTCAATTGGTCTGAGTTTACTCTTTATGCTCTTTTTTAACCATCTAGAAAAGTTTAGTTTTTATTTCATTCCTCTGTGCTAATGGGACTTAGTTTAGTGCATGCAGTTTTGGCAGGGTACCAGTGGCTATATCCGTGTGGTACATTCTGCTCAGAGTGCTTGGTAGCTTGTTAATCATCTTACAGAATTGTTGAAGACTATCCCATGAATCCTGTTCAGAAATGATGTATACACTCATTTCCTTATCTGCCTTTGCAGATTGCCCCTTAACTCAAGCTCAAAGTATGTGTATGATGGGTCTCCACATAGATATGAACATATTCAGAAGAGTTTGAGGGTAACTTTATAAAATAGTAGTGGATAATGGTCTTAATTATATTTTCTGGAATGAAAAAAGTGAAAAATTTAAATCAAGTACAATAAGAATACAAATACACATATCTATATGCTGTATTTGTACTAGTTAAGGTAAAAATGTCAAATGCCTAACTTTTAAAGATATTTATTAGTCTTTTTGTGTTTAAATTATACTAATTACAGTCATCTCTTAATAGGTCTTAACACAGTGTTGCAGCTGGCATGATCCAATGGCACAACTCACAATTTATTATGTATTGTAGCCCAGCTTGGATTTAAAATACTATTAGTAGGGTTATAAAACTGTTTTTTTTCCTGTGACATAAATCTACATTTTATGGATAAGAGGTGTATCTATCCCCTTTATGGTGTACTAAAATATTTAGAGTAGAACTCATGAATGTGTTTATGACATTCCAAAATTTGCTAGCTGCACATTTATTCCTTGAGTGAAATTTGTATTTGGTAATGAAGATAAAAGAGATTGCAGGTATTAGTTGATTTACACAATGGAATTGCTGGGGCAAATTTCTTGCCTGTGTTGATGACATTTAAAATACAATAAAAGATCGCAGGGTTTTGTTGTAAATTATTCAATTTAATCTTCTGAGGTGATTTTTATTGGCAATATTTGGAAGTTGACCTTTATCTGCTTGACACTTTCAACAAGAAATGTCATGAAAGTTTACAAATTATTCTTACAGAGAATGAATACTTTATAAAGTTTGGTTTGGATCATTTGAGGAAACCAAGGTACTGCACAAGCATGTTGCTATAACAGAAGTGGATGACTCTTTGGAGCATTACTCAAACCATAAAAGGGACACTACCTTCTCACAACAGGAGTGTTGAATACATCAAACGTCTTGAGAACTTGGCTCAGGAAGATGCTTTTGTACTTACACTAGAGGGAAAACTCAGGTAAAAGGGAATAAAGGAAGTGAGAAGGCTTCTCATCTCAAGGAGGTGAGAATCCATATTCTTTCCCGTACTTGTTTCAAAGTCCGACATTTTCTTGATAAGTTTTGCCAGAGATGGAAATACAGGATCTAATTCTTGGCCAAAAAGTTAAACTGTATAGATCTGTATAGTATATGTAAGAGCATACAGATATATTATACCTCTTCTGCTGAGCTATTCATCCTATCCTATCTTCACATTCAGAGTAAAAAATAGGCACTTTTAAGGCACAATTAATCTTGTCCTGAAATAGACAACTAAAACAGCTCAGGTGAATCTCACTATGAAAACACCCCTTTTCTATTGACTGAATATAAAGGTGCCCTGGTTGACAAATGCAGATGCAGATATTTATCTTTCAGCGAGCCGAATCTCACCTATCAAGTCTACTTAATGAGAAAAACAGTAATGAAGGTTTAGTACAAGAGCTCCTGTATCATACAGTATTCTCTTTTGCAACAGAGTGGATTTGCCTGTCAAAATAATCTCCCCAAATTCTGCTTTGCAACACTGCTTTTTTAGGTCTCCTCTTTAGTTCTCTTGGAAAGGAGTTCAATTGCTATATTGATTTAACTACTGGGCTAACATGATTCGACAATATATATTTTTAGGAAATATTGTGTTTCTGTGCTTTCTCTCATTTACTTGAGAGCACCATTACCTGTTTTGCTGCATTTAAATAACTCTTCACACATATTTATGTTATGTCCTCTCAAGTATTGCTACAACTGTTTAATATTCATCCTGAAATATGATGGTGAAAGAAAAAATGGCACTTATTTGGCTTAGCACAGCAATCAGAAAGTTCTTGTGCAGCAAGTCTTTTATTTTTTAGCATTTATAAACGTAGAATTACAATGTTTTTTTATCCTAATTGATCTTTTGAGAAAAGTGCTGACTGTGGCATTCCTGATGAAGAATCACCCCATTTATAAAAATACTTTAGCATCAGTGATGGTAATTCAGTCTCCTTTTGGCTTATTGCTCAGTAAATATCAAATATTTCCTTAAAATTTAATATTATATACAAAAAAAAAAGGAGAAAATGCTGAAGGCAAATTCAGTGTGAATACAGAACATTGCACCAGAAGCAAAGTACCACAATAATTAAATGAAAACAGATGTTCAAAGTTTGTCATCCCTATTTGCAGAAATACGTAAGGAGTGAAGTACTACTGATTGTGGGAAAGAGTGAGAGGTTTTGGACTTGAGTAATTTGTGAATGTTATTTTGAACTTCATACCAGCAAGCTGCAAAACAGAAGCTAAAATTATCTGTCTTTTAGTTTATTTCAACACATATCTAGTTCCACTGCAGTGTCCACCCTCACCTTAAAAGAAACATCAGGAGCTCTGTGCTCCCAATTAGAAATACTTTATCATCTGATCATCGAATGTCTTTTGTGGATGAAATCAAACAGCTCCTACAAAGCAGAATAAAGACAATAAAGGTCAGAAATATCCTGTGAGCATAAGGAGCCACCAAACCACCATGCCACCTCTGACCTCTCTGTCCTGATCTTCAAGGGTGAGCAGTAAACTCAAAACAGCTTCAACTTCATAAGGAGATCCTGGGAACTATGGTCCTTTATTCTACTAGATACCAAAAATAAGGGATTTAATAGAAACACTGGTTTCATGGCATAAAAGAATTCTTGCTGTGTGCGTCTCTGCCCCACAGGGTTCCAGACATTCTTTCTACCCTTTGCTGCTGTGACCCTGTGTTTCATAAGTGCTGAACATCTATTTTTTTCTTGGATTTTCTTATTGGTTAGATAACTAGGTTAAACTGACGGCAATTATTCCCAGCTTGCATTCATTTTGAAGTATGTTGTTTCTATATCTGACCTGAAGGAGGGTTTATGTGCCTGAAACTTAGTCCCTTTTTCCTTCCAGCTACAGTCATGGGTCTAATAAAGGATATCGCTACTTTATAAAATTCTTGCTTTCTTTATATACTATCATTGCTGCAATACCTCTATTGCAAAACACAGTTATTTCATATTGTTTACATGGAAACAAAATATACAAAAAAATCAGAGATTTTTATGATGGATTTTATGGTAAGGCAGGTTCCTGTTGAAGTGGTGTGTTTGACGTTGATGTCTAGGATATTTCATTTTTGGAATGCTACCAATAGAAGATAAAGGTTATTTAAAGCAGCTAGCAGTGCTCAACTCTCAGAAATTCACTCCAGAATTATAATCAAGCATTTATTTATAAAACATTAAGGCTACAGTAGGATGGTTTGGCATTTATAAACAGGTGTCTTGTTTGCTCAATTTTATGTGTGTATGTGTGAACGCCCATAGTTTACACACAAGATATAATTTCCAGAGATGATTTTTGGGCTGTGTAGAAAGAGGATTAATTTTGTATGGTACCTGCCTCTTCTCAGGCATTAGCATTTCCACAGCTGGTTGCTGTTTCACTCTCCAATATTTTGCTATCTCATCCTATTCTTTTAGCAGACCACTTCTAGTCCCCAGAGGAAGCACATATTTATCCACGATAAACCAGATGCAGTAAAAAATGCCACTACAGGTGTGCTGTGTTCTCTTGGGACTGGAGAAACTTCAAGTATTATTTCTTTGGACTTTGCTGGCCCCAAATCATGATTTCTAAATTTTTAAATTCTGCTTATTTATGCGAATACCAGTATTATTTCATTGTGTTAAATAACCCAGCTGTTTTACCAACACACTTTAAAAATCATTGTTTAAACTAAAGTATTTTTATACTTTTATTACTGAATTTGTCAGAATTTTTTAGGAATATCTGTAACTGAGGTGGTAAAGAAGTGCCATTTGAAGAGAAAGATCACATTATATCAACAACACAGCTGAGATGCATAAAGATAGAGGGAGCACGAGAAAGTGCTTTTGAGATAAAGCTCAAATTTCAAAGCACAAAAGGGTATTTATACCTCCCATTGTTGACCACCATGGAAAATACATTTATAATACAGTTTTTATTTAATATTTTTGAAGGACTTAAATGATTGACAGTTGTGTTAATACAGAAAGACATGATGAATGATAAATTAGAATGAAGGCATTTAAAGCTTTTCTTCATTCTAATTAACTGATGGTAATGATAGATGTAAGCTCAAGGGAATGACTTTGTCACTACAGGCAAGGACAAATGTTGTCTTGTTTGTTCCAGTATAGGTAAAAATTTGATTTGCCAGTTTACCATAGTGGAATTGACAGAAACTTTTATCATTCAGCTGATGAATGAAGTGATGCAAAGCTGTAAGAGGTACATCATTTGTTTTGTAAATTAATAAATGTCATAGGCATTGAATATCACCTTGTAATAGCTTATATTGCTTTCCAAGCCATTTTGATCACCAAGAAAGTGAGGATGACTTAATGACTACTCTAGCATATTATAAAGAGCTGTAGACAGAAAAGCACTGATGAAACCTGAGCTGTCTTCTGGGCCCTTCTCTCAGAAATTATTCTTTCTATAGCAGAGTCAGCCATAAGGATTTCATCCTCGTGCCAATACCTCCAAGGTATTTTGGGAGGACTGATCCGATCTCCCATGGTAATTCCCTATCTTTATGCAGGTGGCATGAAAGACCATTTATAGTGGCAAGTATATATCTTCCAGGGAAGGAAAGATGAAAGGGAGGAAATGAAATTTGGGCAGAACATTTGCAGGGCTATGTTTATAGCTCGTTTAGCTCCTTCCCTTAGAGTTGCCATTTAGCACTAAGTATTTCAAGAAGATCCTGTCAATGCTAATAGCTGTCAGTTGATAACTTTCATTGGTGTTCATGCTTTTTATGACTGAAATGAACACCGTTTTCATTACACATTTCAAAATTTATATTATCAGTGATGATAGAGTCATAAGAAAAGCCAGTTGATATCCTGGCAGAGAATACCATACAGTACATTTAGATTTACCCATAGTATTAGTAACCATCATTTCCTGTCCAGACACATAGCAAAGGTAAAAAGAGGAACAAGCAACTGACTCCAACAGAAATGTCCTGTTCTTTTGTAGAAACTATAGTCTGTAACTAAATATGTTATTTCTTTTCTTCTAGACTATTCTTCAAAAATAGACTGCACTGGCTGTAAATTCTCCTACTCTCTCCTCTTAGATCAATGGTGTTTTTGACTATGACCTAGGACAACCTTTCTTAATATTAGTAGATTATATTAAGAAGAGTTATTTAGCAACATGGTTAGATATCAAGTGCTTGGGTTTAATATTTGTAGTAGAAATATAGTATTAACAGAGACTCATTATTTGGACTGTGTAACTTTTCATCACTTCATCACAGTTTATTGATAGGATACTTCAGACTATAAACTTTTTCCCATGCCTCAAACTGGCCCATGCCAATTTACTGATTATTTCTTTACTGATTTTTAATTTTTGATTTAGGAATGTAGCCATACTTGTTTGATTCCCAAAAGCACTGAAGTTTATATATTTGGCACGAACTGAGATTAATCAGTCTATGCTTCAACTTGTAAATCCAGTAGAGATCGTGTAGTATTTTGCTCTTTTCATCTAATGGTTCTGTTTCAGTGTATGTAATTCCAGTACATTATTTTCAGGCTTTGTTTCCTGCTTTACATCATTTCTTTACAGAATAAAATATTTTCAAGGTTTTTGTAACCACTGCAAGTAAGGTTAAGATAACAGCTTTAATTTTACTGTCCTGGTAATATATCTCTTCAGCTCAGAATATACTACTTTGTGTTGTGTTCTATCCCCTGTCACAGGAAATGAAGTCTGCCTGTTAGCTCTGTAATCCTTCTATTGATGAGACAGATTCGCTGCACTTCCCTGATCTTACCTATGTCAGTTCCTTAATCTTTATTTTCTCAGAGGAGAAAAGCTGCATCTTGTATTATGTTCTGTATTTCATAATGCTGCATCCTGTAGCCTTTTCCAGTCTCAAAATTAGAAGCTATTTCCCCTAACAGCTATTTAGTACCATCTTTCATAGTTCAGTTTCTCAAACTTCCTTACACGTTTCACATTTTATTCCAATAGCACCAGCAATGATCAACAGACACTTAATAGCTTTCCCTGTATTATTTATTTTTGCTCTTTCAGATATCATGACTCTATACCTGAATTTTGCACATTAACATTCTCTCCTATTCTTTGTTCCTGCTCTAAAGATTTGGTAACCATGCCATTCCTTTCTATTGCCTGACAAAAAATAACTGCAAAAGTAAATTTCAAGGAATGGAAAAAGAAAGGTAAGAAAGAGCATCATACATATTAATAAACTTAAAACAATATTCTGCTAACATCCAATTTTTATTCCTTACATCAAAAGAAAATACACAATGTGGGCCTGAGAAACCTCAAAAGTAAAATTAGAAAGTACACAGTGGAGTTTGTTTGACAGAAGACAATTCAAGGAAAAAAGTCAAAAGCAAAACAAATTTGCCACACAGTTATACATACTCCACATGGGTAAGTAGAGTACTCACAGAAAGGCAGAAGATACACTGATCCTTAAGAAATAGGCAGGCAGGGTTTTTCATCTTAGGACTAGCTATTCAAATCCTGTGCAAAGCTTCTTAGTTTTATCCATTCATGCTTAGGAGACAGGGAAAGGAATAATGGCAGAGTCAAAGGAAGACAGTAGTGAAATGTATTATTATTCGTAGGGCTATCCAAAAAGCTAAATTCCAGGAAAGGGCTTGACCTCACAGTGCTATACACAGGCTACATTACACTCTGGCACTACCTGTGGAGCTTACTCCAGTGGATGAAGAGCATGTGTAGAAGTGGTGTCCTCTCAGCATCAAAGTTACTGCAGTTTGGCCCATGGGGTGTTAGCATATACTTACAGCAGACTGAGGACACTACATGTTCACATTACCCAGAAGCTTAGTTAATAACTGTAGTCAGTGTTATTAGAGGCATTTTTAATGGAAAAAAAAAAAAGGAATTAAATCTTCTTGCTAACAGACATCTTGTCGTATCTATAGAGTGATCCCGCAATACTGGAAGTTGTGCCTAGCAAAGACTTCCATGTCTGTGGCCCCAAAACAGGGCAACCTGAAGCTAAATTCTGTCATCTGCAACACCTATTAGATTAGAATCAACATGAGATAAAAGCCTAGCAGAGTCAGATGGGACTACAAATCAGGGTAGAATTAGATCTGATTCTGCATTTCCCTTATACTGACTCATGCTCAAAGAAGCATGGTTGCATGGAAGCATGTTGGTTTCAGCATTACTTTTCTATAGGAAAAAAATGCCATAATGAAGATTTGGGCTCCACAACAACAAATAATAGTACTGAGCACCTTGACCATGCTGACTTTCCCAGCTACTTGTGTTGGGTGTGCTGCTTCCCCAGACCAGCATGACTTTTCATACACAGTAGCCCTGCCCTATTCGGATGTTAAATCACCGGCGGCATTATCTGATCCTGGTGGCTGCCTCCCTGATCTCTTCCCCCATTTAGACAATAACCATCAATAACAGTCCTGATGGCTGCATCAAGCATACACCAGGCAAAATTCAGCTGACATGAAAAAAAAAAAAAAGACTAAAAGTCAACCATGTTATCCCATAAATAGGGAGCCAGCCCAAGAGGCCACTGAACGATCCTTGCATGGCCCTGGGCTCCATATCAGGATCTGCCCTTGAGCAGGGACATCTCTCAAGAATACTCCTTGGGGTTAAGAGACTCTTGCCACGACAGCTCTGCGCTAAGTGACTAGGGTGCGCTTTCTGAACGTGTAAAGTTTACTGACATAATCATGCACAAAATTATTTAGTCATAAACTGTTCACCAGGTCTGGGTCTAGGACTGGATCCAAATGCACCCAAACTCTTCTCAGAAGGAGTCTGGAAAGCAAGAGGGTCCAATCTGAACCCCATGATTCAATGGGGGATTCAATGGGGTAATTCTTGTATCTCATGCAGTAAATGATAAGTGACCTTGCCATAGAATCTCATTAAACCATTGTCCATATCAATAAAAACCTATTACTAATTCTTTCACACAAGTGAATTTCATTGTGTCACTCACCTCCTGCCACCACTTGTTCCATGACACTATTATAAAAAGTTGCACTTACCTGTTTCCAGCTGAATTAGCTTCTGTCCTCATGTATTTCCTTAATGTGATCAAACAGCAAGTATTTGATGAAATTAACTAAAAATTAACAAAAACCCTTCTTGACATAATTTTCATAATTTCTTTTAAGCTTTTTAAGGTTGAAATACCAGCAATGGTTTCTGAAACCATACCCAAGCAGTCTTCAGTTTAGTCTCAGGAGAGGGTGAAAATCCAGAGTGCTTTCCAGAAGTCATAAACCTTTTCAGTTTCAAGAGAATTTCATTCTAAAGGAGAAATGCATGGAATAACCAAACAAAAGATTACTGAATCACTCAGAAATGCTTTATAAATTTAAAAATCAGTAATATTGTTTTTCTGTACCAAGCCATATGCCTTCATCTATGCTACTTTAATAACAGTGAGTTATAATTAAAATCACAAAAGAGAATGATATAGAGACTGGATGCATCAGGAATATCTAAGCCTGAAAGAATTTCAAAAGCACAG
>JAUBNY010000346.1:2660563-2671645 GCA_032275445.1 Crypturellus soui
AAAGAAAGAAAGAAAGAAAGAAAGAAAGAAAGAAAGAAAGAAAGAAAGAAAGAAAGAAAGAAAGAAAGAGAAAGAGAAAGAGAAAGAAAAAGAAAGAGGACATTGCAGATCTTTGCAATTAAGTTAAGGCACAGAATACAGGCTGTACAACGAATGAGGTCGTTGAATGAGGTCTGAAGTATTCTCAGCTCTTTTGAGTCTTGCTAAGCATTGGTTCCAGGAAAACTGATGAGTTGGATAGGACAACCTCCAAAGCAGGAAATGAAATGGAGTTTCAAACTATTTTATTTCATCATCTGCAGCAGATGGTCCTGTGTGTTGCTGTAGGGACCCATGCAGAGATGTTTGAGAGGCACATACTGTTACCTCTCAGCTCACCGCAGAAGCCCCCTATTCAGCATGGCAGCTAAAAGTGCTAATATGTGCCTAAATAAAAAGATCAAAACAGCCAAAGGAACAGAGTAACTAAATCATTCTCTCTTGATTAGTGAGATGTCACTACCTGCCCAGCATTTTATCTCAGCTTATCTCAGTCTCATTTTAACTCAGTTTCTCTTAGTCACCACATGAGAATTTTGTATTTCTTTCTGAAATTTTTTATGCAAGTACAAAAATATACATAAAGAAAACATAGACAAGATCACCTCATAGATCACCTAGCAGAAGTTATAGTACTATGGAAATAGGATAAAAAAAATGATTCTAGAGATGATCCTGTTCGTTAGATACCAGTACAGCCACCAAAACATTACATGTCTATAATACACAGCACTATGATATATAAAATTACACATAAGGCACATATAAATGTGTTCCAGTGTAAATTAACTTGGAGCATCTGTAAATTTCTTTTATATTCTCTGAAGGGATATTTTAATATTTTATATCATATCGTGAAACAAGCTTATTTTTGACCTAAAGCAAACCAGAACTATCACCTTTTGCTTTAAAACCATGTACACACTCCTGCTTTAAAACCATGTACAGCAGGCTCTTCTATCTGATCTGTCTCGAACGACTCCGCACTGCTGGGAGTTCAGCATATTCGGGAAGAACAGACTGTCAGTCAAAATTGGTTACGTGGGCCTCAAAGGAGGATTCAGACCACAAATAGTAATTACAAAGTTTGGCTAGCTGGTTATTTTTCCTGCTGCTCGGCGTGTTACAGAAGATCAGGTCAGAGATGACAGCTTGGGTCACTTAGTCTCTCCTCTGCACTTCACTGAGCTTTCCCCACCTCCTGCTCACAAATGCCTTGATATCCTGCATGGGCAGCAGCCCTGGCAGTGCTGCAGCCATCCCCGTTATTAATTACAATTCTTCTTTAAAGCAGTCCTCTGATGCCTAGTGGCAATGTGGCTGTGGGGAGGGGATGCTCGCACCCCTTACCATACCTATTACCCGCGAGCCTCACGCGGGGCAGACCCAAAAGGAGACAGTTGTCTGTGCTTCAATCCTGCCACCCCAGGGAGAGGATTCCCAGCCCCTTCCACCACCTGCCTTTTGCCCATGTACAGCCTCCTGCTCATGCATGCAGTCTTCCTCCTGTTCCTTCCCTCCAATCCTTACGGTAGAAAAGACACAAAAGAAGAAAAGTGTGTGTTTTTCTGAAATAAACCAAATACTTAAATTTCTGGCAAAATAACTGGCAAAAAAAATATGAAGAATTCATAATACTATGGAATAGTGCGGAAGTTTTACTGGTGCTTAGCTAGAACAAAAGTAGAGTTTGATGATACTTAATGACTGCTCTTCAATGCGGAAGAGGTCGGGAGGTCCTCCACAGGTTACACAGTGCCTGTCCATGACAAGGCAAGATTAGCATTATTATTGAAAACTGTGACTGACACCAGAAAATCCATTTAGAAATCCACGTCGATAATGTGAAGATTTTCCCCATTTTGATGATCAACTTTTGGTATCCATGTTTTGAGCACAATTCTCGGGCTTTTTTTTTTCTTTCTTTTTTTCTTTTATTTTTCCACATCACAGGAATCTCCTTCAGATGGTTTGCCAAAGCTTTTATAGAAAAAAAATGGGCTATGACATAGTGCCAACCAGGCATGCTATCTGAAATCATTGTTTGTAGAAAAAAAATCAGTTGGTGTGACATGATTCTTTCTCCCCAAGTTCTGTTCAGGCTGTTAGTTGTCATTTAGTTATTTTCCAAGCTTTCTCATTATTTCTTCTGTGAGCATTCTAGACATTAAAGTTAACTTGACTGATCCGCAATTCCCTTTTTATTGTTACCATGTTTAAAGATGGGTAATATGTTTGTCCTTTCTGGAATGTCATTCTTTCTGAAGAAGTTTATAGAAAATTGTTAATGGCTCTGATGCTGCTTTAGTTTGTTACTGAAGTACTCTTGGAAAACTTTCAAGTCCAATGAAGACATTAGCCTATTTAAAAATTCAGAATTATTCTTTTGCCAGTCTGCTGTCCTAGGCTCCTTGTCACTGACATAGCGAGGACCTGAACAAGCTTCATGTTTAAAACTTTTTTTTCCTTTTGAGTAATTTCTTTCCTTGTAGTTCCCACTACTATTAGTGCACTCACAAATTGTCTTCCTGTTGCATTTCAGCCGCCCCACTATGTGTGTCTCAACTCATGCCCTCCAGGCTGTGTATACAAGGTCTTCCTGTCCTCTGCAACCCACTGTCAGCTCAACATTTCGTTCAGGTCCAGCAATCACTCATGATTTAGTGAAGTAATTTTCTTATCCTTCCTTTGCACAGACGTACCCACTTTTTTCTTCTGTAAACTGTTCTGAAAACCCTTTTTCCTTGACCTTCCTCCTGTAGAGCAGCTGTGACTCGCCTTTTTTTTTTAATCTGAACATTGGCTTTATTCTGCTGTCCTCCCTACTCTTTCAAAAATCATGCCTTTCACCTTTACATTCCCTGAAATTCATAATCAAGAATAAATAGTTTTTAACTAGCTATCTGTTTTAAAACCCAAACCCAAACCTTCCTGTATCAAGAAATTGACTCTAGCCCACCATGATTCTTTTTTTTTTTTTTTTAAAACGATTTGGCTACATCCATGGCTCAGCAGATAGCTTCTGGTGCTTGTACAGCCTGGGATCTCATCGCTTATCTCTTTGCAGGCAGTCAAGAATGGCCTTATAGCTGATAGAGGGAGGTCCTCCTAGACCGTAGCCCGTCTGAAGGCACATGCATCATGTGACAGCACTGCAAGGACTTGTGCAGTATAAAAGTTACTCTGCTCGGTAAGAAGGTTCAAAGATACTCCAGGTTTTCCCTGGGAGTATCCACTGTGACATCTCAGAGCAACTTGGCCTCTCACCCAGCCTGGAAGCCTTTCCTGCCGTGCAGTGTGGAAGGAACCTCTACTTCTCTTGCGTTCCTTCACCAGCAACTCAGCTCTTACTTTTTGATGCATGTTAGTTGTAGGTTTAAAAAGCACCATCAGCTTTACCTATTTGAACTGATCATCATCGGTGACCCTTGCAGGGCTACCCTCACAAAAGCTGTCTTTCCTCCTGTCATTGCTAGCAGAGGCTTTCCAGGAGTGTGTCTTGGCCTTCATCTCCTCTTCCTCTCCTTAGTCTCAGTGTTAGACCAATACATTTTTCTTTTCTTTTTTTTAATCAGGCCAAACTTCTTGAATTGACCATACCGCTCTATGTAAACATTGCAGCCATTCAAGTTGTTCCTTAGAATCTGTGTTTTGCCAGTTAAGGAATAATATTGATTATATGCTGAGATTTCTATTCTTACTCTTGCTAGATGCACCTATTAGACACATGCATGAGTAAAGCTATCTGTTAAGTCTTAAAAGAGTTTACCTTCTCTGTATTTATTACCTTTTCCATTGCCCTTGTCTGGATAGTGTACTTCTATCCCATGTACTCATTGGTCTGTTTCAGCCCTCTAAACATCCCCGATTAAGAAAACTACATTTTTATTCATAAGAGTTATATTTTAAATTGATGATGGCAGTCAGCATACATTTTAAAGATATGCCCCAGTGGGTGTTTTTTTTTTAAATATTGGTAATAAAATAACAGTATACAGATGCATATAAATGCATCAGAGAATTCTGCTTATGTAAAATGGCTGCACATGTACTTTAATACAGTAGTCTTTTGTTGTTGTTGTTCAGGAAGAAAAAATATATCTTTTTGAGAGACTGAGGGGAGAGGGAAGATGATGCTCATTTTGCTATATCTCTCGCTGTCATCCTCAGTGCTAGAGCTATTTACACCAGTTCAGTTTCTCTTCCTGGATCCCTATTGTCTCTTTGCATCCGATTTTCAGTTAGTCAGAGATATGTGGTTTAGGCATAAACTGTGCCTTAGGCAGCATTCTTTTTGGTCTCTATTAGTGCCTGAATAATTTTCAAAGATAGGACCCTCCTGTAATTCCATTTTTCTTCTTTTTTTTTTCAACTCTTGCAAGAAAAGGATTCTCAATAAAAGCAGTTTCTCCACATGTTTTGTCCTTAGATTTTAGTTGTGAGATATTTCATCAGAAATGAAACTAGACTTTTAAAGGAAAATTCTATAAGTTGTAGCTACAAATGATACATGGCAAACAGCCGTAAAGGTACAGAATACCTAGGGCCAAATGCTGCTGTCAGTTCTTTGCAGTTATGTTGGATCAGTACACCGAAAAAAGATTTACAACCTCAGGACATGTATCAAAAAAGGGTTACTAAAATGTCAAACTGAAAAAGCTAAACAAAAAGATGAAGCAAGGTTTGATGTTTCTTGAAAGGGTATCTAAAGCATTATTGAAGTCATTAAATTCACTGGGGTTGTACAGGTGCTACCGAAAGAAGTGCAAGTTAATAGTAATGTATTATATAGACTGCTTGGCCACATTTATTACATGAAAATCTACATTCAAGTTATGTTTCCTGTGTGTCTTCTAAACAGATTCCTACTTAATCTTATAAGCAGCCTTCAGCTTCAAACTAGCAACCTCATCCTGCTCTTCTAATTCTTTGTCTTAATACATTGTGCAATTTATAATAACTCATATTTTCATAAAGCAGAAGAATAATCTTCTTAGCTAATTCTCCACAGGGATTATTTTTTCGACTTTCTTTTCCAAGTCTGGAAATGGTATAGGCAGTAGACTTTTTTTTCCATTTCTCTTCTACTGGAAAAAAAAAAATAATTTTAATCAAGTGACACTGATCACCGAAAACCCCTTTTAAAGAATGTGTGTTATTTATTCAACTTTCTGATTCAGCATACACAAAAGTATTAATTGTGTTACTTAATACTGATGAGTCCCTTTTCGAAAGTTCCCTAATATGCACTATCATTAAGGATAATGGGATTTACCTCAACAAATCTAACCCTAGGCAAAAAGCACATGTGGTAAATCCTATTACAGCCAGAAAGATGGGTTACCTTCACTTGTTTATTGTTTTAATCCTCCTTTGGCAGGAACAACAAATTTTCAGGATTTTTTTTTCTTTTTGATTGCCTTTGTTACAACCTGAAAAGGAATATCCTGACATTCAGCCACATCCAGCAGCTGGGTCAGAATAACCCCATGCGCAGCTCTGAGAGGATCTGCTGGAAAGCAGCTCTGTCCTGGCGCACAACGTATCAGCCATGAGCCTGCAACGCGCCCCTAAGGCAAAGATGCTCGGGGCGGGATGAGGGAGCGGATCCTGCCCCTCGCTGCAGCCCTGGGCTCCCAGGGCAGGGGGAGGATGGAGCTGCTGGGGCCAGTTCAGCAAAGGGCCACAGGGATGATGAAGGAGCTGGAGCAACTGTGCTACAACGAGAGGATGAGAGCTGGGTCAGTTGCCTACAAATCTAAAAGGAGCTAACAGAATAGAATCTCTTTCCATATTACTAATTTCAAGAGAAATAAGGCAATCAGATTCTGTCTCTTTCCTCTCATTCCTTAAAGAATATATTCAGCAAATTTTTCAGCTGTCTACCAGGTTCATTTTTATTAGAAAACAAAGTCTCCAATATTGATGTTTTCTGTTCCTTTACTACGGCTAGAAACAACAGAGCACTTGAAAAAGAATTATGAACTTGTGACATGAATCAAATACAGTTTATTAGAATGCCAAATCAGAGCAGCTTGACAGACAGATGAAGTGGGTTTCGTGTTTCCAAAGCACAATCTCAAATGTTCACCAAAATGAAAAGCAATAGCAAAAAAAAACCAACAACATCATTATTATCATTAACCAACAATATTATTTATCTATTCATTCATTCATTCATTTTAATGCTGGGATATTACATCAACCAATGAACAAATTTGTCACCTGGAAGGGTTGGAAAATTAATTATTTGTGGTGTCATCCAAAAGTAAAAAAATTCAAAACCTGCCCTCAATAGGAAGTGACACTTAACTAGCCATTTTCTGAACTAAGGAACCCAAGAAAGCAAAATATGAGACATATATAACTCATTTAGGATGAAATTCCCTTTGTTGACATAACATGTGGGGGTCCAGGTTTTGGCACTGAATATGATTCTCGTTTTCTAGTTTTGCAGTCATCCCTATCAAAGTGTTCTGCCTAAGAAAAGAATTCTTAGCTTTAGGCATATGTTCCTGGAAACACCACTTACTCTAGATAGGTAAACAGAAAGTATTGTGTAATTTTCATTCCGGTGATTTTTGTTCTTTGTTTGGCTCATGTAATATTTAATCTTAGTGTTACCAAACATTACTGTTCCTAATTGTTTTAGCTTGTTTACGATAGTAGCCTTTATTCATCACATGCATGCTATCACTTTTAATAGCTCATTGCCTATAGCTCAACTTACCATACAGATAAAGCTTTCATATGGAAATACCTAACTAGAAACCTTCACAAAAGTTGTCCTTGTAAATAGTAATTTTTTTTCAGGAAAAAATAAAAAAGGGGCGGGGGGGACAGTTTTGAGTTTAAATTACTATTAATATAAAGTACCATAGAGTTAGGAGGAAAAAAAAAGGGGCCTTGGGACCATGCTCCAAAACTTTCATACGGTCAAGAGCATCCAGACCATCCAGGCACTTTCCATACGCCCTGGAGAGCTGTGTGGAGGGAACCACCATGAGCTGCCAACGGATGAGGATGAGAGTGACTCCCTGGAGGTCTCACATGCCCTTTACAGGGCAGGGCTGGGTCAAAATGAAACCTCTCGAGTTTCCTTTATTCAAGAGTCAACCTCTCCTGGTACTGATCATGCTCTACTGCCCAGCGCTCAAACTGTTGAAAAGCTACAAGTTTACCTTAAAAAAAAATTCTCTGATGTCATCTCCACACTGGTAGGCACTTTACAGAGATTTTCAAAGGAACATCTTGCTTATTGTATAAGGCACATGCATGTAGTAAGACGCAACAAACGAATAGAACAAAGAAGGTAAGACAAAGCAAAAATAACATAGATGCAGTTAGTATAATGAACAGAAGGAAACAGTGGTTTCCTCTCCAAATAGTTCTGCCACCCAACATTATTAGATACTGCACAGAAATTATAAAACTGCATCTTGACGTGAGAGTCCTTCGTGGTATGTTTTGAGGTGTCAATTTAAGAGCATGCACATCTGTCACTGCAGACTCTACCCTCCTGTTGTAGCGGGAATGAACTCTCTGTTTTTCCATGCCTAGTTATTACATTTGGTGTTAATGTGACCCATTAAAGTATTATAGCCATTGAGAGGAAGCTGCAGTATATGTACATTAAGAGAATGCATATATTTATGCATACATATATATTTTTACACACAGTCCATACATTTATACATACACACACAATGTAGTCCCAATGTAGTTCATAAGAAAACTTGTTTTTTTGTTTTTTGGGTTTTTTTTTACAATTTAGATTTAAAATTATTTACTATTTGCTTTTTAAATTGGAATCAGAAACTTCATGGAAATTTATGGGTACCATTTACACTGCAAGCCTCAGTGGGGTCCTTAGATTCTCCAAAATAGCAATAACATCTGCAGATTGTAATTTTAATCCCTACTCTGTAAAGAAATAATACTGAATTAAAAGCTGGGTTACAGTTGTTGTATAGGAATCCATTTTATAAGACAATATATGGAGAATACAATGCAAAACAAAGTAGGGTGAAAAGAAGCAGTGGTCCCTGAGGTTCTATTTTGTTCTACTTCTGTTGTTATTATGGTACATTAGGAAGTTTTTCCTGTAATTGTATTCTCTGTATGTAGCTCTCTGCTGATGAGCTATGTGGTTTCAGTTAGCTGTAACATTAAAAGAGTTGAAGGCTTGGCTTTGTGCATGGCATTTGATGATTACTTAAACATAGTTTTTAACTAATGACTCATTTCTGAGTGGGCTTCGCAATGAGTGGGCTCTGTCAGGGAAAAATACAGTGTGATTGTCCCAGAAAAGATCATCTTATCATTCTGGGGCTGTGTTTGAACACAAGCCAACGTGCCTGGGCAGAGGCAGAACGACTTGTGGTTTAACTCCTTTTCCTGCACCAGATACACAGGCTGCTGCCATGGCAGGAATTTCCCCTTCCTTGGAATGATACTTCCACAATTTTCCATGTGAAGTGGAAACCATAATAGCACTACAAACATTTGGGGGGTTATTTAACTGCTCTATTCACCAAAATGCATTCAGCAGTTGTTGCATTCATAAGCTACTTTACCCATTTTAGCTGTCATTACCTCTAATTTACCTCATATGAGCCTTATATTATGTGGTTCATGCAAAGAAAAGGATGTTTACAATGGCCACGGTCACCCTCAGTCTGGTCTCTGTATTGGCATCTCCAGAGCCAAGTACTGTGTCCTGAGCACACCCCACTCCTCTCTCCTAGACCCGTAGTTCTATTAACCAGCCAGTCTCGCTGAACAGAAATATTTGCTAATAAATCTGCTGTGCCCTGTGGCTGGGGCTGTTCTCATGCATCATCCCCATCTGCAGATTGCCAAACACCACAGGGTGCAATGACAACCAGGGAACAGGGAGTCTCGTGGCTGTCTCTCACCTATGCGGCCTCAAGTGGAGCAGAGAAAATAATAAGGAAATAAGCTGCACCCCACAGAGGGAAAAGCTGCAAGTCCAAGGAGCCAGGCATCTGCTGGCCAATGTTCTGCTTTAATACTTGTGTAACCAGCTTCACGTCTTTGCTGCTTCTTTTTAATGGTTAACTAGAGACCCACTGTAGTTTTGGGGCATGATTCATTTGCTTGCCTCAGCAGAATGTTAACTTCCTTTAAAATTAAATTAAGCGTCCCCAAATAGAGTACAGGGCCTGCTCCAGAAAGCTTGCTCCTATGTTGGGGATTTCCCTGCAGGGTGCTACATGACAGAACTACTATTAACACCCTGGTAGTCTGCAGGGTCCTAGCCCAGAGCAGTCCCAGACATTCAGACCAGGACCTTGTCTTTGGGCAAGCCATGAGCGGAACAGCGGTGTTTCCATCCACCTTCTCTCCCCAGAAAACAGGCTTCTTCATCTCACACAGCTGCATGTTCCACCTAGATGCCACTCTTCACTCAGGGGGCACTGGGCTGCAAGGACATATATTTAAAAAGTATGCGTCAGCATTGAAGAAATGTAACCCAAAGAAAAAAGTTGATTAGGTTCGCTCACAGAAAGGTTAAAAAAAAAAAGTACTATCTAGCAAAAATGTGTGTGAAAAGGGTAATTTCTTACAATAATTAAATGTTAAAAAGTAATGCAGTCAAATAGGGCATCAACAGAAACCCAACTTTGCACAAGACAATGTGTCAACATTAACATTTTGCATAATTTTAGACATAACAAAAGAAATCCCCTATGTGCATTTTATATAAGAATAGAAGCATATTTAACAAGTGGAAGTCATTTAATAAATTCATGAAATGGGTTGGGAATTTGCTATGAACCAGACTGGAGCACTTTTGAATAAACTTTATATGTTTTTAATATATGCTCTTTTTCAGATACAGTTCAAGATTTATTTCTGAATTTATTTAAGGGAATCATACAAGGTTCCAGAAAGACGTTAATGACACTTTCATGCAAAACTTCCAAATCAGAGAAATAGGTGGTTCTTAGAGAACTATAATCTTGGCAGCTTGAGAATCCACAGTAGCTGTGTTCAGTTGAGTGGACAATGAGCTCACATGTCACTTTGGAGGTCCATGATCAATTCAAAATTTCTTAAGCTTTGGGATGATTCTAAAACACAAGCAGGAAAGAAAGTACACAAGTGCTTCAAAATTACACTCCTGATCCAGACTATACCACAAACATATATTCACCTTTTGCATAGTAAAACTAGATTGTCAGGGACAAGCAGAGAACAGTCTCACCCTTTGGGCATCTAGATTCACTGTTAGAGGTGAAAAGTCATGGAGGTGCTTGAGAACCAGCTAGGCCACTAGGTACAGTGAGGCCTGCATTTTCATCTCTCATTATGCAGAAAACTTTTGAATTGAAAAAACTGCCTAATAAATGATTGAAGATCTCATGCAAGATGAAACTGGAGGGCTTCATGTACGAGAAAATCCGTGGGTATCATCAGTAGGACCTACCCTACACCATTTGGGAATTCTTTAGGCAGTGAGATATTATGGGATCTCCCTCTTCATTCCCACTGTTGCTAGGAAAACTGGGCATAAATAACAAATCTAACAGAGGAGACAAGTAGAAAGGTGATTGTCTATAGGTAACTGGCTTTGTACTGGTATGACTGTTCTGGTAGTTGTCCAGGATGCTCCAGGATGCAGTCTGCAAATTCATGATATCCTAACTGCCCATACACACAAAACAATGTTGAGGCTGTTCACAAGTGGATGAAACGGAACAACTATGGATCTTCTGACAGATCTCCGTATGGCTGTGGCCAAAGTCATTCATCATGTGGAGCGGTCATTTGATGAGACTGAAGGATTTGATTACAGAGCTATGCCAGGCTGGAGGGAGCAGAAGCTGGTGAGGAAACAGACACAAGTGATTTGAAAACACCTATTACAGATTAACAGAAGCCACTGTGCTTCATAATTTCACACTGACTAGACATATAATAGCATGTCCCTTCCCAGACCTGTTCCCATGTTAGAGATTCCCTGAAAAACAATAACAAGGATGGTTGGTAGGAGCACTGTACTCTAGGACAACACAA
>JAUBNY010000346.1:2679390-2692790 GCA_032275445.1 Crypturellus soui
AATTCCATATGCAGTTTAACTGCCCAAGATTCTCAATCAATCAGAATTACTTATCATATAATAAACATAAGTTAACAATGGCACTAGGGGTATCACTAATGCTATTGGTTTTAAGTGCGTAACATAAAAGACAATTCAGAATCATGTTCAGGGAAAACAATTTTCCATAAATTTTCCACTGTTTCATGTGCTTCAAATTAAAAATTTTGTTTTTACTCTTACAAGGTTTTAGTATTAATCTGCTTTTGCTTCATAGACCTTATAGACCAGCTGAAAAATTACAATAGGTCTTGCTTCCTGGGACATTGCTATATTCACAGAAAGCTAAGCTTCCCTAGAGTTACAATATTCACTGAAGGACTTCAAATTTACCATGTAAGAAATAACTGTGAAACAATCACTCTCACTGAAGGAACTGTTCTTTTATTTTTTCAATCCAATCAAAATTTGAAACTTTAAAAGTTATTTATTATTCATTAAAATGTTTTCAGCAAGAAGAAAAGTTGTCTCTATATAAATAATGGCATCTGAAGGGATTTCTGAAGAAAAGAGCCCTCCCAGAGTAGAATAAATTTCTAGCCAACATTTTGAGGGCACATTTTTTGAAATTTGAAATAACATCTTAAAAATGGCATCTTAAAAATGTTCAGTAGGAAACAAAGCCTGTATTTCTAGAATGTGTTGAGTAATATCTTCTCAGTGCCTAATTTGTGTGTTTATTTATCTTGAAGAGAACTGCATAGACTTAAAAACCACACCAAAGAATGGCTTGCTATTTATTTCACAGGAAAGTACTGCTGTGTGATGTAGAAGTCCTGAAGTCTTTAGGCTTCACGGACCGCAAGTAATGAGATTTATGGTATTGTTAGAATAGACTGGTGTTCTCATGAGATGTGACAGCTGTTATTTTATAGTACTTAAGTTAGTACAAAGTGACAGCTACCTACTGGAAATAATACCTACAGGCATAAATAATGTGAATCTGCATGATTCCTGCAGCAGGTAAGCAGGGTAACAAAGTCACATTCCTCCTTCCAAATTCACTCTCCTTTGCATATTAAGACTTCTTATTGGGTAGTTATAAAGTCCAGGACGAATTGCCTGATTTTTAAACTCTTCCATTCTTTGCTGGAGAACTGAGCCTTTTTCAAATGTACCCTCCTGTTGCACTTTGAAGATAGTACGCAAGGTGACCAAATGTCTGGTAAATCCGCACATGTGAAAGCAACCTCCAATTTCTTCTCTGCCTAACAAGGCAATAATATAAGCTACGTGTGGCACTTCACCAAGTTAGGTATCCACAAATTGAAATAAATCATTGTTTTTAAGCAAGCAACAAACTAATTGTGGAGGTTTAAATCTTTCAGACACTTAGTTCCAGAATCAATTACAGAATCCTTTTTATTTACCACGTTTTTTAAAAAAATGTAGATATTTCCCTGCACACAGAAGGAATTACATAAGAGAAAGACAAGATGGCTTGCTCAAGTCAGCCTACACATTTATGTTTTCTTCCCCTCAAAGTTATCATGTAAAGTGCTGCTCTGACAAACTGCCAGGTCGGTTTTTTTTCTTCCCAAAAATGTTGATATGTTAAATATATGTTAGCAGACTTTATGAACATTATCTTATGTCAGCACCTGTCTAGCTTCATACACGATTAGGTATCATTTTCCTTGCCACAAATGGAATAAAAGTAGAAAATGGGACAAAGCAGAAACCGTGCACTTGGCTTACACAACAGGGTATGTGGGAAGAGAGGGAGAAATTAGAGAGGTTGCACTAAAATGGTTTATACCATTTGAAAAGTGTCATTGGGTTGCAAAATGTTTCTGATATGCACAGAGAAAAATAAATCTATGTAGATTTGCAAACAGAAATGTAGTAATTATGGCCATTGTCAATACAGAAAATAAAATGGACACAGTGTAGAGCCCAAGACCTCCAAAGAAGAAAGAGGTGCGAAGGGAGAGAGATGACAGTCAAGCCAGTCATTTTGACTTTGAAAACATTTAACCACAAACTCTGCATTCATTTCCTAGCTGGAACAATTCTGCAGCACCTGCCTCTGGAAGCCACGAAACAGGGTAAAATTTGTATATGCTCCCCATCTGAATAGCTATTTATTTACACTGCATGCTGAACTGACTCCAACCACACACTCCCTCCTTGCTGCCTCCCTGCCTGTCTCCACGTTTGACGTACCAAGTTGCTACCCAAAGGTAGTAAAACTGACACCCTGCATGTGGGTTTAACAAACCAAAAAGGCACATCATTTTAGAATGTTTCCCATATCTTCAATTTATAAATTAAAGCAAAATGACTGGACAAAAGTCATTATTCGGATTCATTAAGTCATTTGGGCTGAGGAGAGGATATTTGCATTATGTGATGGAAATCTGCATATTTAGTATTAGCTTGGTGGCATTATAAAGGTTCCTGAGCTTCAGCCAGGCAGAGTCTGGAGAAATCTGCCCCAAGACAAGCCATTTCAGCTCCGTTTTGTAATTTAATAGTTCTATCATGCAACAATAAGCACTTTACAAAGAAGAGAAACATATGTTATTGCTGCCCCCTGAGCATAAAATACAATTTTTCATTAAATTAGTACCTAAAACTCCGTACATCTAAAGCTAAAAGTCTTGCAAGTGCCAGGTGTTAAATTTAAATGGATTAAAATCAGTTGGACTCCTCAGACAAGTCTCACTTTATCTTTCTTCTTTCTTGTTTAGCATCCTCACCTCCGAGCCAGTGGGAGATGAAGAACAGATGATGGCATCGTCAGCAAGTAACCACCTAAAACACATTTTCTTTCCCTCTCATCTCTAGAAGGAATTCGGCTAACAATAGTGGTGCCTGCAGAGAGGGTTTCATGCAAAACTAAGCTACAGACTCAGAAGACAGCAGCACACCAAGTCCCTGGGCGAGGTGGCGGGATTCACAGCTATTGAGCCTTCTGCACCTCTGCAGCAGACAGATCTCATGCAGGCTCAAAAGCAGATGATGTTTTTAGCTCTGACCCAATATCTGCCACTCCACCCCCGCAGGGCTGAGGACACCATCCTGCAAGGGCAGCACGAGGGATACCGTGCGCCCTCAAGTACCAGTGACCATCAGCTAGCTGGACTCACACGTCCCCCCACTGTGCCCCACACAGTGCATAGTACTAAAATAAGTCTCTATCTTGCACTGCAGCAGGTTCACGTGTGGGTTCACATGTGGCACAAGCAGTTTGTGCCAACAACTTGTGGGGTCTTCCACAATTTCCAGACTTTTTCTAGAGCCAGGTCAAAATTTCCTCAGCCCTTTCTTGCCACTCTGGCTTCCTTGCCTTTGTCCTCCATACACTAAATATATACATATATTTATATCCATTTTCCCTAAACGTTCATGAACTTCGCTCCCTGCTTGCATCTGTGAGTCAGGAGGGCCAGCAGCAGTGTTCCCAAAGTACAGACAGACCTGCGCGAGGGAAACTCCAGCTAAGTCAGCAGAGGGAACCAATTCTGCTGCCGCTCACATAGACTCACTTCTGTACCAAAGGCAACTTGTACTTTTTCACCGTACATAATACAGAACTCTGTGCAGTTCTCCATCTAAGCTACCAGACACAACTTTTTCTGCACTTCTCTGTCCCCTAAATCTGAGTCCTGACAGCGACTTGTATTTCCTTACTGAGCACAATGCAATACTGTCCAGTTCACCAACTCCTTCACCAGAAACAAGACAAAGAAACAGATGTCCACACTACAGAAACCTCTAGTCTGATTGTATAAATCAGTGCTTGAGGGCAAACCAGCCTTGTTTGATTCATGGCAGGGACCAGA
Organism: Crypturellus soui; assembly: GCA_032275445.1. Lineage (NCBI taxonomy): Eukaryota > Metazoa > Chordata > Aves > Tinamiformes > Tinamidae > Crypturellus > Crypturellus soui. Next base: position 2,683,218 of record JAUBNY010000346.1, read on the forward strand.
GCCAAATCAACCCCCACATGGCTCTATTCTGAAGTGCATCCCATACATAAAACTGCCAAGACACTCTATATTGCACAAGAAAACTCTGTAAGACATCCCTGACATGGATGGGTCATTAGCTCTAACACATTTAGGACACACAATTTGTTTTTAAATTGTTAAATTTGCTTAGACTCGAGGAAAGCAGGTTCTAATGACAGACGCACGCTGCACACCAGCACTTTCCAATGGTCTTATTCCTCCTAAAACCAGGTTGACTCCCAGCTGGGCTCCAGACTCACATTTTCCCATGGGAATCCAGATTGAATACTTTTACACACTTTTAGAGATGTAGACAGAGCAGCTCCCAAAGCAAAGAGGCTCTCAGCTAGTACAGCAACTACCTCTAGAGTAGCTTTTTGCAGATGCTTTTTCATGCCTAATCCCTGAAATCCAACTGATTTCCCATGTCTCTTTCTCTATATGAATAACAGACTAGAGGGAAAGGTTTTTTTTTTTTTTTCCTCCCTCTCTTCTATTTCTCTTTCAACTACACCCTTGTCTTCCCCCATAACCCCATAGATTCTTCCAGGGAAAATGCAGTTGTCTACAAGTGCTTGAGACCACCTTAATAATAATAAAAAACCATAATGACACATTAATATTTTTCACATATTTAATGAATGGAACCCTAGTTAAGTTTACAGTAGTTTCATCGCTATTAGATACCAACTGTGTTTCAAAAGTGGAAAAAAAATGTAAGTAAATCACTCATCTTTCATGAAGTTTTAGTAACTCAAGCATTTAGAGTCATGTATGCAGAAATATCTTTCAAGAAATCAGTAAGAATTGTATTTTTCACCCCCCAAAACAAAGTTTCTGCTGGGTCCTTTCACAAGACAGAGAATCCAAGAATAACAAAACTTGAAAAACATCCAAGTTAGAGGTGTCATAAGGTTGCATTAGGGTTTCTGTTAAAGAGCCTGTTGCGAAGCACACGCTATAAATAGGACAAGAATGTGCAAGAGCTTCAAGTGAGAAGCACAGCAGGTTTTGCCAGCTTGTACTCCAAGGGAGCTAAAGAATGCTGATGGCGAGTGACCAGCCCACACTCCTCCAGCAAAAAGACAATTACCTAAAAAACAAGCAACTCCATCATTTTATTAGCAATTTCAGAATTTAAAAAGGAGGAAAAACAAACAAAAAATAGCTATACGTTGCATTAATAAAGTGTTGGACATTCTTAAAGAGGAGCTATTTAAAAGCAGCCAAGGACTCCCGGTCTTCACCTAAATTAACCCTGAAAGGCAAAGCTGTAGCTCACGCACTAAGAATTGATTTAAACCTGAGGTGTGGTTCAGATTTGTACAATTTTCCAAACTCATTTTAGCTTCTACTCCTGTAATTCAGGATTATGCATACACACCTCTCTTGCAGAACAGATCAAAGTTCACAATGACAGAAAACTACCCTTAAGAGAGATCAGGAGCTTGGCTCTAATAGGGACTTTAAACCTTCCTTCACCTAGGCTTAAAAAATGGCTCCAACTCTGTTCTTTCTGGAGGATATTTTTTTTTAAATATTAATCTGAGGAATACTTTAACTGCTTATCTTTCCATCCTGCCTGTAGGGTTGCCTTGCACTTCTAAATTCCAGCACTTAACCATCTCTAAAGGTGACTCTCCAATACTCTTGAATTTTAGTATTAAAAAGACACACATTTCATAGCAAGGCCTACTTATCAGTGAGATTTTTATTTTTTCAAAGAGAGGTTTCTGTATCCATTTGAGGAAAAAAATATTTGTGAGATAAAGTAATTCAGAGTTTAATGATAGTTTGTTCACTTGGATGCCCACGTGGTATGAAACAGAGGGGCTGATTCATGCATAGGAGTGATGTTAAAGAAAAAAAGCAAAATCTAAATGAATTACACATTTAAACTGAGTCATATATTAATTATAATGAAAGAAACTAAAATCTCTGTTTGCACTGAAAATAGGTGGAAATAACATATACACACCCTAGCACTTTTCCTACTAAAAGAATATTGCACATTCCAATAATGTTGCACAAATTACTGGCTTTTTATAAAGACCATATATGAGGTATTAGTCTATTAATAAATAAAAAGAATATGGAAGTGAGAAGAACTTAATATAATGCAGCAATCCATTCTAAGTATTTAGTGAATGAAAACTGAACAAGCAATACATACCCATATGGGGAAGGTTAAAGTTACTTAGCAAATAGGCAGCTTTCATATCAGTCCCAGAAGGAAACAGTTCAATCTCTAATAAAGATTAAGAAATCAAAGCTTATTGAAAACACTGCATTTTCAGATGCTCATTTTGTTCATGCAATCCATTTGAAAGGCAAACTCTTAACTCCACATTTTGAGGGGAAATCCCTGTTTGCAGGTAACGGCAATCTTATTAGGGGGAACCAGTTTAATATATTGGACCTATATTACCAGTTAAAAATAAAGCAGATTCAATTGATGTCAATCCAAAAAAATCCAAATATCACTTTTTAAAAAAAAAACTCTTAAGTAGGTTATACTGGTTATAGATTTCCACAGTGCTGAAATTGTTACTCATTAGTATTGCCTTTACTGTCACACTCCAGCACCATAAGAAATTAGATGAATGACAATTTTGATTTTCAGTTTAACTCTGCATTTATACTAACAGCTTACCTTACAAATGACAAAGCTGAAAAATTCCTGCTGACAGGTAATAAATCTGTCATTCTAAACAAAATATATTTATTCCTTATTTAGAAACTTCCAGAAATGCGAGGCATCTGGAGCTAAGGTTATCTTGTTCGAGTTAACCAGGGCACTGAGGAGCATTTAAGTTCAATAAACTGAGCTATGGAAAATACATTCTGCATGTGGTAATATAATAAGCATGAACAAGAGTATTTCCAGTATGCTCCTTCAGATGGAGTTAAAAAGAAATTTGTATTAAGGAAAAAAAAAAAAAAAAAAAAGCCCTAACGTATTCAAATTTAATCTTTAGAGACTTATGTAAGGTTATCTGGAAATATTAGCAACTCCACTATCACCTTCTAGGTGGAGCATACTCTCTTCTTACAACTCAAAGCAAAAACAACAACAAAAAAAAGGCTTATTCCTAAACAAATTTGCAAGACCGGAGAGAATGTTCAAGGTAAGATCCAGAAAAGTTGCACTTTCACTTCTATTTTTTTCCAAATTAAGATAAATTGCAGGGTAAGTCCATATCAGGTAAAAAATTGCAAGTGAAAGCACCAGTAACTCAAACAGTCCTGAACCAGCATACACAAGGAAAAAAGTTTATATTACATTTCAAAAATTAAAGATATATCACACATTGAAATTCAAAATTACTCAGTGTTCACCGAACTGAAATATATATCCATCTGTCACATGAGATCATTTCTCTCCCCTTTCCATACAAAGTAACTTTTGAGACGATTATTTCCCAACTGCACGTTGTATCCATTAGAAGAATGTTTTATCTGAAATTTCTTTATAGCAGTAATGTTAAGTGTTTCTCTAGAACAGTTTAAGGAAATTTTTCCATATTAGCATGAAACCAAGAAAGACTGTAAAGATGTTGAACTGAGAAGATGAAAAGAGAAAGGAAACATTATTGTCCTGAACAGTCTGTGTAAGTAGTGACCATGTTTCCTCGTCGCTGGGTGACAGTCCTGCAGTGCTTGCTAGATGCATGAAACCTGTTATCAGTCCGCACCGCGTGTCGATGTGCATTTTCAAAGTCACTAAAAGAAAACATTTTTTCCATATTTTCAAACACATCATCAAACAGTCCACTTCCAAAGGAGAACTCCTGGAAAGAACGTCTCTGCCGATTGTGAGCTTCCCGGTGACTGCGGAAGTGACTCTCAAAGGGCTTTTTTGACCGTGAGTTTTGACTAAAGAGATCAAAGTCTTTGAACAAATCATCAAAGTTGAAATTAAATGACTGGCGAAAAGGGCTTCCATTACTTTCCTGTCCTCCATGACGGCCAAACTGATCATACTCTCTTCGTTTATTCTCATCTGACAATGTTTCATATGCTATTTTCATTAAAAAAAAAGGAAGTTAAAAGTTACTATTTACATTCTCATTAGAAAAATAAAATCACGTACATACAAATACACAAAACAAAAGCTCCCTCTCACTCCCTCCACAAGACATATTTCAGGCAAGGCTCATTAGACATGCAAGTCAAATTAAGCTTATTTTTTTTAGCATTCTAAAATCCAGAATAGGCTATTTCAAAAGAAACTAAGCTAAGATATTAAGAGGGATTATATTCTGAAAATATTAACTGCACATTATACAATACAGTTAATAAATGCTAATTTTTATTGTTGGCTTATATTTGTAAGATAAAAATGATGGATGGCTAGCAGAAAAACAGAAGCAGAGAAAAGGGGAACTCTCCCTAAAAAGATGAGCTGCCTGCTGCGTTGCCATCAAAGGAATGCAGCACAACCTCCTGCTCAAAGCAGGACCAGCTAAGAGGCCTGAACAGGTTACTTGGGGCTTTATCCAATTATTCTTGAAAACCTCCAAGGAGGAAGATACAGTCTCCCTGGACAACCTGCTTGCCAGTCTTCAATGATGAAAACGTTTTTCCTCATAGCTAGTCTGAGCCGCTTGCGCCTACTACCACTGATACCATGCACCGCTGAACAGCTTGGCTGCAGTTTCTTGATAACCTCTCCACAGGTACAGGAAAGCTGCAGCTAGGTCCCTCTGAAGCCCTGATAATCCAAGTAATCCTGAGTCGGATTTTACTAGACAATTTAAAAGAATAATATCTGAAACAGCCTCCTTTGGCCCATTGCCAAGAACTTCTGTGTTCAGAGACTTGAGCCAAAAAGTCCAAAAGGCAGGAATGCCTAAACTGTGTGAAAGGCTTGGCCTATGTGCAAGGACCAAAAAATGAATCTGATATTGAAACACTGCAGTTAGGGAAGGGAAGAGGGAGGGAGACTCTTCACCTTTTATCCAGCAAAAAAAGGCAGTATACTTAAAACTACTGTATTTGTTCACAGATATAAGCCATGCATCTACTTATTCACACCATGGTTAGCATGCATTACCTTCAGCAATTTCTCTAAATTTTGCTTCTGCACCAGGACTCTTATTTTTGTCTGGGTGGTATTTCATAGCAAGCTTGTGAAATGCCTTCTTGATCTGGCGGTCAGATGCATTTTTTGGAACTCCTAAGATATCATAATAGTTCTCTGTAGCCAGTATTAATTCAGTTATCATTAAAATGCAGAGAGCAAATGTGAAGACAGATTGCGTAGTTGCCATGCCTGTGGTTCCTAAGAAGAAAAAGAAACATACTTGAACAAAGTCTTTTAAGTTCCACAGCAACTTAAAGAAAAGGCACAATCGTAAATTATGACTGAAAGATCGGTATGTTTAGAAGTCACTTGGTGGCAGGAATTAAAGCAAGCAGAGTTTCACATGTGCTGATGAACCTCTTCCCTCCTGGTTTTATAGTTACTGAATAAATAAAGAATTAAGATTTTGCAAATTCATATCTCACCTGCATCACAAGTGCACTTCACTATATTACACAGTATATTCTCCCCACAGCCCTGTTTCTAGCTACTGAAATAAACACACAATACAATTTACTTCAGCAAACACACTTCATGCTGGCATATCTGAACTAGCTTCAAACTGAAGTCTCGAGTTCAAGGACCACATACACGTCAGCTCAAATTTATGTTAGTTGCAGGCTGCAAAACCAATTCAAAAAACTAAGTGAATAATTCATTCATTAACCTGTCCAACAGTAAGTCTGAAAGCATAACAGACCTAAAGACTGAATGTGAGGTGTAGGGCAGTAAGAGGTAATACACTCAGGCACAACTTAAGAAGGTCCTTTAACTGGACTAAGGTGAAAACGAAAATACTCATTTAGAGTACAGAGTTCAGTCAAGCAAGGCATATTTTCTTTTACAATGGGCAGGGCCGAACACACTTTCATAACATTGTGTTTTGAATAAAAACATTTGCCATGCATCTTTTATATCAAAGAATATATCTGATAAGTATCACTCTATGGAAGTGTTTATAAATGCCACTCAGTGTCTGAATCATCCTCAAAAAAAGGAAAAAAGGAAAGTCTACACAAGATAAAATTAGCTTCAACAATGTAATTAAGAGTTTTTAATTTGACAAACACAATGCAGATAAAAAGGGGGTTAAATTTAAAAACAAGCTGAAGGTTGAAGCCACGGTAGAAGTGGCACAAAAAATATTCGTTAGAAAATCAACCTCACAACATCACACCACCTATCATGATTTATATTAATAGACAGAAAGTGGGCTCTTCTTATCGAGAGAGAAAAAACAGATGCTATTTGAGTGACTTTGCATATTAGAAGCGGTATTTTAAAAACATACACTAAGAAACATGAATGTTCAAAAACAGAATGCTGGCTGTCACCCCAACAGCACAATGTTTCACAATGCCATAAAGTAACATGCCCCCCTGTACCAGGTCTGATTTGAGATTATCAGAAATAACTCAAAGAGAATAATATACATATATATACATACATATAAATATAAGACAAAGTATAGTGATGGTTTTCCAGTTAAGTCATTCTGGGAAAGCTGAATAAACTAACATTGTTTTCTGATTAGCATTAAAGTACTTTTGATATATGACAATTAGGTGACTAAGTCTCTACTAGAAAGTCAATACCCTTTAAAGATTAACATTCAAACATAAAAAAAAAAAAAAGAAGAGAAAGAGAACACTCTTCCAAAGGGAAAAAAATGGGGCTAAAATGAAGGTTGTGACATCAGACCATAAAGCTCATAAAAGACTAACATACCCATGCCCTCTTAAGCATTTGTTTGGCTGACAGCCTGCACAATATCAAGTGTTAAGGGGTAGCAGTTGAAACAAACTCCTGAAACTGTCAGCACCCAAGAAAAAAAAAAATCACTCCTTTTAAGTTTTTTGCTCTGCCCATGCTTTTCAACTCCTATTACTGTAATAATGAATTATACTTAAGTTACCTTAGGTTACGTAGGTTTCTGGAAATAGAATTCTATGTTCTATTGCCTCTAGGTTTAACTGAAATTCCAAAGTATTTTTAATGACTTAGTATTTAAGAACTTTTAATTAAACCACATAGAAATGATGATGGCTATATTCACATTTTACAAAGAAATTCCTGAAAACCTCTTCATCAAACAAGTCCAAATTTATACAAATAAGCCTTCAGAATGTAGACACTGCCCTTAATCTTTATATTTCACTCTATTTTATTTTCATTTCATTCCTATATTTTGAGTTTTACTGATTTATTTTAGGTACTATCATCAATTACTGAATTTTACTTACTGCAAGTATCTTAGTGTTGCTACTATTAACTAAAATGCTAAAGATCAGCTCACTCCCATGCAGACACCAGTCTCTTTTCACAATTATTTTCAAAATAAAGTCTTTGCACTCTTACCCTGCAAACCTCTCTTCTCCTTTAGTGCCCAGAACAGAAAGAGGCAGGCAGGTTTCACTTCCCAGGCTTTACACACTGGTTGTTTATGCCATTTTCTGCCTCAAAGCTCCTAAGTTCTGTGTACACCTACATATCAAGCACATACTACAAAACCATCCCTCAAAACAATTTAAAGGAATACTATAAGAACCTACTGTTCACATTTTATTTGGCTTCATCTAGCAATAAAATTGGAGATTTTCGTAACACAGATTAATTATTCTGTTGTGTTGGGTAAGTAGATCCAGATCTCAATTGCTACAAGCCTAGGTATAAAAAGCACCCTTGTATAATCTTTATCAGAAATATTAAGGGGGTGGTAACACCAACTCTCATCAGTTCTTCATCAGTTTATCAAAATATATAAATTACGACACCACAGAGCAAAGCCTAAAGCAAGCTATATGAAGGGCTGTTACACAGAAAAGCAGTCACTTGCATCTTGCATTGCTGACACACTATTCCAGGCCTCTTGGCGGGGGGGGGGGGCTCACAAAGCCTTCAGTTAAAGACTTGTGCTCAATGAGTCTCATGTCCTCGGAAAGTCCACAGCAGCAGCACTGCTGTGGTCACATAAGTCACAATGTGCTACCAAATGGAAACATGATGACTTTCATGCTATCTTGACTGATATTTCATTACTAGCAATACAGACACAGAAGTTTTCCATCAGTTCTCACATCAAAACTAACCCAATGCTTAAGCAAGTTTCCTTCACCATAAATAGCTGCAGAAAAGCTAGTATGGGGCTGGCACTTTCGCTGACCTGCCCTACAGAGACCAGAAAGTAAAACTAGGAAAGTGCCGTTTCTCCCTTTCGAGAGCAGCGAAACGAAACCGAGCCCCCCCTGACACGTCTCGCCAGACGGGCCCCACTGCAACAGCATCCTACAGTGAAAAGAGCAGGAGCGGAACACGAGACGCGCTGGGCCAGGCTGTCCCGCCACCGCCCCGGCTGCGGGACACCCTGAGAAGGCCTGGGGACAGACAAGAGAGGCCGGAGCCGACCAAGGGCAGATGAACCCACCAGTGGGGCATCCCCGGGGCTCCCTCCCCAACTCCCGGGTGCTCTACGCCCCGTCCCCAGGCGCCTCAGCCCTCTTGGACCTCCCGAAGGCCCCGTCGGCCCCTTACCCGTCCCGCTGCCGCCGCCACCGTCGCCCCCGAGCGCCCCGCGCGCACCGCGCCCTCCCAACGGTCGCGGCCAACGGCCGTTCCTACACGAAGCGCTGCCCCATTGGCTGCGGGCGCCCACGTGACCAAGCGCACGCGGGCCGCTGTTGTTGCCGCCGCGGTGGGCGGGCGGACGGCCGCCCCCGCGTGTCGCCGCGAATCCCGCCCTCCTTCTCGCGCCTCCGAAGGTTCCGCCCGGCGGCCGTTCCGCTCCGCCATGCCGCGCTACTGCGCCGCCTCTTGCTGCAAGAACCGCGGCGGGAAGAGCGCCCACGACCGGCGCAAGATCAGCTTTTACCCGTGAGGGACCGGCATGGGGACGGGGGACGGGTTTCGGTCAGGGCTGTCCCCTACCCCGCCGGGTCCCCGGAGATGGCGTTCGCATCGCAGGGGGGCAGCCCTGACGGCAACGCGGCCCCTCAGGTGCCGGGGAGGCCGAAAAGGGGCAATTTTGAGGAAAAATGGACATATTTGCGTCCGAAAAGCTTAACTTTTCAAGGGGGCGAGGCATGGGCAGCCCCGCGGAGGGCGTGGCTGGAGGGAGGTGCACGTATCTGGGGGAGGAGACACGCAAGGGTCATGATTAAACAGTTTTTATTTTATTTATCGAGCTCCAATGAAGGCAAAAAGTCGTTTTGGTAAAAATTTAGTGTAAACTGAGCTGCAGGTTTAGCTCAGTTGAGTTTTGGGCTGAGTAGTACTCGCTATTCCCAGATCAGGAAGGCTATCGTAGAATGCCTAAGGCTGGAAGGGACCTCTAGAGGTCATCTAGTCCAACCCCCTGCACACGCAGGGCCACCCAGAGCACGTGGCACAGGGGCATCCAAGCGGGTCTTGAAGATCTCCAGAGGAGACTCCACAACCTCTCTGGGCAGCCTGTTCCAGTGCTCTGTCAC
>JAUBNY010000346.1:2704676-2717144 GCA_032275445.1 Crypturellus soui
GGAGAATAAGAGGGAAGTCGAATCTCTTGATTACAAATACTTAAAAATATGCAGACTTTGAACTTAGGAGCACGTTAGAGACACACCAGTATTATTAAGGGAAAACTGGGAACACGCATTTGAATCAGTGGCAGTGGAACAGCATAATCCCACTGCACTAAGCCCCGCTTTGTTTGCTGGTTGCCCTGCTGAGCCAGACCCAGTTGATGCTCTTTGGGGCAAGCAGCGTGATGTTGACTTCTGACAGCATCTTCCCGGCTGGCTGAAAATCACCCCTAAACCCTGCCTTTATCTGTCAGCTTCCTAGTGCTGCCTCCGAAGTCAGTCACTGAAAGCTCAGCAGACGTTTATAAATATCTGTATATATATTTCTTTACGAGTTGCAAGATTTTTTTCTGCAGTAAAAGTAAAATGCCAAAACAAAAGTAAAAATGAAAAAAAGAAAAAAAAAAAAAGAATAAGCCAGCCTGCCACTTCTATAGAGATCGCATGAAAGCAATGCCACCGCTTTCCTGGCTTTATTATGTGTTTTGACATTCTCCTTTGATATGAGGCAGTCTCAGTATATTCCGACTGTAAGTGTGAAAACATGTTCTCAGGGTAAGAAAAAAAAGGTCAAATCCTTTCCCCGGGGAAACTGAAACTAATTAGCACTGTATTTGCCCAGAAACGACTGAGACAACCAGAGACCTTTAATGATGGAAAGGGAAAGATCCCATCATTGATAAATCCGCTTATTTCTCATGTGCCGTTCCAATTATTTCACTGGGTCACACACCTACAAAGATTAATAACTCTTTGTTGCCTCTGACCACTTGATTTTCAAAGAAACCTCTGATTGTAGCAGCACGGGTGTTATAATATGCAAGCTGTGTTGCTCCACAGATTGAGTAACCCTTACTATGACTGCTAGGCTGCAGAAAGATGCTGTTTTCCACACAAAGAGACAAAAGCCGTCCTTCTGCTTGAGCAGCTCTTCTCAGATGTCACCACCAGCAGCACAACATGATTTTCAAGTCAGCGGCTGCCAAGCTGATCGATAAGACACGGATTTAATGCTCAGGCATATGGAGCAAAAAGTATCTTACCATTCCACCTGACTAAGGGACCTGTGCTGGGATGATGCCACTAGAGTTCAGCTTTAGGCAATTTGCAAACCAGTAAGAAATGATGTTTCAGTGGAAACTAATCATTAAGTCACTTTCAGTTTGAGTTTTCACTGAGAATGAATTGCCTTACAGATATGTTTTCCCCTTCTGTAAGCTTTCACTTATTTTCTCTCTCTCTCTTTTTTTTTTTTCGCTATTCATTGCTATTAATATTGAAGTGTAAATAAACTTTCCACCCTGATGGAGATTTCCTACAAAATCCTTTGGGGTCACATTTTCCTCTACCATCTCCAACACACTTTCCAGGATCAAATAGGGGTTTCCAACTTGCTAAATCTTACAACTGCCACATTTTAACTAATCTGCTTATTTGGTTTCCCCAGCTGTCGTCATACTCAATGAGATTTAATTTTTGCAGCAACTTGCTTATCTTTGAAGTCAGTGTTATCCCTTCACAAAATCCTGTGTGTGCCAAAGCTCAGGGGAGTCGCTCTTCAGCACACTCAGCTTTTGCAGCTCCTGCAGCCAACTCAGATGCTCTTTGCTAACCACTGTAGCCAGGATCATGTACATTCTGCTCTAGGGATCAAATCTGCTCTTCAGCAGCCTAGCTTAGCTGGGAAGGCTAAAATGAAAATAGTTTTGGACAGTGCTGCCAGACAACTACATTCTTCAGAATTGAGGGGAAATGAAGATCCCTTTTGACTAAACTAAACACCCCTGCGTTACTACTGAGGCCATTTTGATCACACTCAGCAGTCTGAACTAATTTACTTACTTGCCTTAAAGTCCATTCTGCAAAAAGTCCATTCATTCAGATAGCATGTTTCAGCACTATGGTGCCTTATTTGAGACACTTCTTTTTGAGTGATATATTTGTCTAGAAAATTAAGTAAGGCAAAGTTTATTTATTATGTGACTTTCATTTGAATGTCTAAGGGCAGACTCAGTGTTGAAAGAGTTACTTTACATGATAGGGAGTCTATCGGTCTGGCTTACAACTGGTTTGATAGCTTCTAACCAGACCAGAACAGCTGCCATCTTCAGCAGAACATTTGCATGCCAGGATGATGCCGACTTTCTTTGTAACTTCCCAGGCAGAGGATTAAAGTACAGCTCCGGAGGCTACCGGGTCCGTATCTCTTGCATCTGAATCTCATGGCCAAAGAATAACAGCTATAACCACTGTACTTTGACATACATTTTGAAGTGAGAGTTCTTACATTTCCAGTGCTATCCACTTGGAAAGGAGAGTGTTTATTTATAACCTTTCTGTTAGTTCCAGTATCCGAGTTTCCTTCACGGCAGGGGAGCCCCAGCCCCAGCTGGGCAGCAGCACCCGCACGGCAGAAGCCTTGGGAGAGACCCAGCCTTTGCCATCTGCATGAGGAAGAGCAAGGAGCAAGAGAGACCCCCTCCACGTGGCGTTATAAGGCATATGGCTTATTTCCCAAATGGCTCAATCCTTGCTCTCTGGGCTCACTTTCTTTCCCTTGCTAAAATCCAGGAGCCGCTCAGATATTAAGCTGGCCACAGAGGTACATATCAGGTCGGTTTGCTCTACGGTGTATGGTAAGCGTCTGTCTTAGAGGTGTCATGTCTTTAATACAGGTTGCAGCAAACAAATACACAGACACGTAATATAGAGGGAATAGGATATTCTAAACATTTTTATTAAATTATCTGTAGAGCAGCCATTCTTTTCTGTATCTCATGTATCCAAATTCATCAAAAGGAGGTACTTTTCAATGCAATTGGTAGAAGTGTTTTGGAAAAGGGAGTTTTGTGAAACTTGGCCAGAGGAACTGTGGGCTCCAGAGGAGACAGGACAATATGTTGGAAAGAGCCCCACTAGGAGTTACTAAGCAGTCAAATTAGATCCAGGAGGGCAGGAGTGACATGTCACAGACATTTGCCCTTCAAATTTGTATTTTCAGACTTCTCACCATTGTTGGATACCAAGCTAGATGGATATTCAGTCTTACAGCCATTATCATGGTTTGATATTTAGCTGTACCAGTTACTATGGTACTAATTTTTAAATGAAATGCATTTGAAAGGGCTTTGCGTGCATTAAAATAGAAATTCTTGGTTAATGACGTTTAAGGATGATGGCAGTAGGACCATTTGTGACAATGTGTACTACCACTGCAAGAATATTTGCAAGAACAAAGCCTTATTTTGAACTTCTTCCACATCTTCCAAGCATTTAATGAAAAAGAAAATGTTTTATAAGTGTCTTGTAAAAGCAATAATTTTGAAACCACTTTGCTAAGGAGTTGTCAAGCACATTTTTCTTTCCTCCAGAAGTAAATAATTCAGTCGTGATCTAGCTTCTTTAAAATGTGGAGAAAAATAGTGACGTGCACAGATCTGAACCCAATATCTTAAGTCCTAAAGTCTCCACAAACCATCGGCACAAATATCTCCTGAAACTAAAATCAAACTGGCAGCAGAGGAAAAAAAAAGAGTGATACCAGGAGACTGACCATTAATAAGCTCATAGCGCCGTGTTCTGCGTCAGCTCCCCATGGATCTTCAGCTGATGCATATCCACAGGGATGGAGACCTCTTCTCTCCCATAGGGTACATTCTTGTCAGTTTTCCATTTAGATTTTGCTGACAGGGAGCAAGCTCACTGAGCTAAAGTAGAATTTTAACGTTCCCTACAGTCACTTTTAAATTCCAAGTTGTCCTTTAACTTTGCTTTGTTAATACAGTCTATCATGAGACTGGAAGAGATTAAAGAGCAGTAGCTAATCAAAACTCACCCACTTGTAAAAATCACTTTCCCCAGGACAAAAGCACAGTATTCTTACACAGCCTGCTACACTACTAAATTCATTCATTAAATGAATTTGTAATTCTTGGTGAAGAAGGTAGCCTGTAATGTCTGCTTTGGCTGATTGCTTTTCCAATTTTCATTTTATGCTGACAGGAGTCTTGAAGCTCTCTATTACAGAGACAAAGAATGTGAATTGATTCTCAGAAGAATGAAACTGTCACCTTCTTTCACCTTCCAAACCTAGAAAACCAAGCAGAAAAGTCTGTTGCCACTATAGCTCAAACACCCCCCAAACACCCTGTAACTATTGCGGCTAGCTACACAGAGCAAAAGGAATGAGCAACGGCAGATTGCTTTCAAACCCTTCATTGTACTTAAATCATTTCATCATCTAAGTGTGCCGTTCACCAGCAAGTGGCCTTGCTCCCTCCTGCGTGCAGTTCATCTTCATCCTGGATGTGGTGTGATGCACAGCAAGGCAGGCAGCCTGTCCCACAAGACACCTGGCTTTAACCTCTCCCGGACTCTCCAGTGCCCTACACCAATCTATGTTTCTTCCACAGCTGATTAAACTTCTTTTCTTCATTATTTCCCTTAAACATGTTTTTTAAAGGTTTTTCCTGAGATGGCAACTCTTTGTCTCAATTTATTATTTTCTTCATTCCTTACAGTCTGATCACTCATTATCACTTTTTGTGATTTACAGGCAAAGGTTGAGCTTTTGCTTTGCATCCTAATTTCTTATATCATCTTTAAATTTATAACAATTAATTTATACAATAATACTGTTTTATTGAATATACTTATCAAAGGCCATAAAATGCAATCTTTTAATAAAATGTTCTATGCTCATATCTAGGAGTCTAGGTATTTTCAGCTTCAAATAAAGTGTCTATCTCAAGCTGTGGAAGCCATAAAGATATGTGGCCAAAGATGTCAGTTTCAGTGAGCAATTTAGTTGATGATGTGAAGTGACGGTGGATGCTGAGAAGGTGTTATCTGTGATCTATCATCCTTGAAAGGATGGCACACCTGTCGCTTCTTATCCAACATAACATAAGAAAGTCGCTCTTTTCTCAGCAGTTAAACAGTAGCAGCCACCACCCAAGTGACTGGCAGACAAGCTTTGGTGGGCTACAATTGAAGGTGAGTCAAGTGGGCAAAGATGTTTCTAGTGGCCTGTAGAAAGCTGGAGCTGTGACACTTAGTGCCTTCGGTCTTGGCGCTTCAGAAAGATGAAATAAGGAAGAGAGCCCCCGCGGTATGGATAGTGCCGTCCTAAAAGAAGCCAACAGAGATCTTTTCTGGGACACAGGTTTGGCAGGGAAGAGTCTCCAGTTTCTGAAATAGAAACCTGCCTCCTGCTGCTGGTCCCATCTGTGCTCCTGGAAGTGCACTGCTGACTGCTACAAATACCAACAGGGAAATGAAATATGAAATCCCACATGAGAAGTCAAAGAACTGGGAGCACAAAGTATGCTTGGCCTATATTCTAATTTTTCCTATTTTCACACAATTAATGCCAAAGTGACTTGGTGGTGATTCTATTAATGTGACCATCTGGATTCTCTTGGCCTAAAGGAAATGTATAACAAGCAAGACAAAGGTCAAAGATTACAGAGGGAAGTAATCAAACACTGTAATTAAAAATTATATTATCTTATATAGTCATTTGATTGCTTTCTTAGAAATTGTAAAAATGTTAAGGAGGATTTTTATGGAGAAAATCTTGGCTAGTAGCTAAAATAAAAAGTGCTGTAAAAAATCTATTCTTCCTGCCATAGCTTTGTCTCTAGATATTGTAGAGTGCAGAAGATTTTAGGCATGGAAACCAGCTTATCCTGCCCGCTTCATGGGAGACTGTCAGCGAAAAGGAACCTGAAGAGAATCACACCTTACCAAGAGTCTCTTCTTGTCTTGGAGGTTTTAGGTTCCTAAAGTACGTTGATGAATCTCCAAAAATATGAGATAAATCCGTCAGGGAAATGCAACAGCAGCTTCACAGATGTCCTCGTTTCTGAGTTATTTTCCCCTTTCTTTTTCTTTCTGCTTGCTTTCTTTGTCTGCTAGAAATAGTAGAACTTGACCTGGTGTGTTACAGTTATATTGAACAAATTGTTCTTTCTGAATTGTTATAAAAGTATGAATCCTTCTCCCAAAACCACAGCATGGGTCTAATTAGAGTGAAGAGCAAATCTCTGTAAAGGAGATATCCCTGTTTCCCACTACAAACAGTTTTAAATTTCTAGGACATGGTTCAGTTGCTGAACGTGTGGGTGCAACGCAGCATTCACCTTAGGAATTCCAGTATTTGGTTTTTGGGGGGATGTTAGTTTTGTCAATGCAAACCCACATATTAGAATGAGAAAAAAAAAATGATTCAAAGCACCAGACTATAGTGAATTTTTCTTTTAAGCGTACTCACAGAGAATTGAATTAAATAGACATTACTGGCAATTACTAAACTGTTTCGCTCAGTATAATATTTTGTTCCTACTCAGAGATTTTAACGCCCTTGCAATCAACACAGTTCAAGTTCTAGGAAATGTATTATGTTCGTATCATTAACCCTCATTCAATATTTTTTTCAGTTTTTCAGGTTTTCCTCCAACATACTAGCAGCTACTAATAAATGCAGTCTGCTGATTAAATTAAATTCTCTTCTTTGTACTTTCAGATCTCTAACAATCTAGAGGCAAATCAAGAGCCGTGTTCAGGGCCTGGATGGATTCTCTCACCGAGCAGAGCCCAGCAGTCTACAGTTCCTTGTTATACCCATTCCGCGGCAGCATACGGGCAGGGCTTTGAGTCGGACAGGGTGTTAATGCAGCACGCCATGTGCCCTGGCTTTATGTTTGACAACTTGTCATCGAAACAAACTGCTGCAAATACCCTAAAAACATTTTATATATAAAAGCATTCGAACAGATTTGTATCCAGGCAACAGTTGTAAGCTTTAGAAAAATTGCCCGTTGCTCATTGCTTGTAAATTAGTTGCAGTTAATTTCCCTTAGCAAATGAGGTCTGCAGAGCCCTGATAACAGGAATTGATGAAAGCTGGTTTTAGGACAGCTGGCAGAACAGGTATTGTTTTACCAGACCCTAGCTCCTCCTTTGTGGATTATAAACCCCAGAAATACCCCAGGGATGCCTATTAGTGATGTGATTCTCGCTATTGCAGAGGTATTGAGAAGGCTGCATGCATGTGTTTTCTTTTGTAGATGAAAAGCTGACTATTATTTGTGTTCCTAGTAATTTTAATGATAACATAAGTGAAACATAGACCAGCGAAAAAGCACTGAAATAGAAAACAAGAAACAAGATAAGCTCAAGCTCTCAAGGTTTTTGTGATGGCACGAAGACCTGCCCGGGTGTCCTGCAGTTGGTACGTGTAAACTGGACTAAGGCAGGGCTTTGCCATAAGCTCTTCACAGTTATCTCTAACGTCAGTATCTGACCTATGGCGTCTGCCTTCAGAAGTTAACACAAGTTAATACAAAGTAGTTTAGAAATCACTGCTTTAGGTATAGATCAGGTCCCCAGTGGCAGACCTCACTTGGTGATCACATCTATATGGACTTGGTGGTCACATCTGTATTGGTAAGTAAAAAGGTTTGAAAGCTGTTGCCTGCTTCTGAGATCAAAATGTTCAAACGAGCACAGCCAAATGCTCTTGCAAAAAACAAAGCAGCTATAGTAAAAACTGATGTTTGGGAATGTTCTCTGGCTTGTGTTAAGCCCATAACCCTGCTTAGAAATTGCTTGAGGTGCACAAGTTGATCAAGGCCAAGAGAGAGCCAAAGTCTGCACAAATGGTTTAACAGATGGCAAGCACCTACCAGGGCTCGGACCTGTGCCCTGTCCAAGTGAATTTGCTGGGTGAATGCTGAGAAGAGGCGTCCCGAGTCACCTGCCCAACAGTTCTGGGCAGCAGCCAGGGAGAACGGCCCCAGCACAGAAATGTGGCATCTCCTGCTTCCCAGGCAAAGCAGGTGTGAGGATGTTCGGCCCATGGCTACGTTTGAAATCAGCCACTCCTTACTGGTGGAGGAAGCCACATCATGGATGGGCAACAGCTTGAATCTTTTTGTCTGGAACTGATGAACATGTGTTTGACACTATTTGTGCTCCAAAAGATCCAAAAAGGAGCACTAGAGTGTTTCTGCTTATTTTCAGTCTTTTGTTCCCTGTGCCAGCTCCCTAGGCAGACTTTTTATATTGAAAATCACTACTCTGTAGGAACTTCTGGAAGAAAAAAAAAAAACAAACTTCCTTGACAACAAATCCACTTCCATCTACATTAAAATGCAATCATGAAAGATGGTAAGAATAAGGGTCCTTAAGTGAGCGGGAATCTATTTAGTTAATTCCTTCCCTCTTTTGAATTAATATGCATTAGTATTCACCATGTATTCTAACAGTATATGCTTTTTCTAACTTCAAACATTTGACTCCTGCAATTATTCAAGTATAAACCATTTAGATGTATAAATCTGAATGTAAATCTATGCCTAGAACCTCAGTTACAAACTGCAATTGAGGAAATATACACTGAAAAGTCTATAATCTGTTAAAATATAGAAAAACTATCCACTTAAACAGACATGCACACACATGCTGTTGTCCCACAATAGCTCTGATTATAATTAAGGCGTTTTGATGTTTCATTAGAGCAATCTGATTTTTAAATGTCTTATTTCAGCTCTCTATCTGTTTCGTGTTTTATATTTCTTTGGCTTCTGCTAATAGTTTTGTACAAGGCTGCAGTAGAAAAAGTCTTAACTTAGAATAGCCCTCTTAAATATACCCAAGATCTGGATTCTGAATGTGAAGTGCATTGTTCATTCTCTTCCAGCACAGTCTTACTAACGCCTAACTGTTCCAGTCAGAAGTATTTCCACTGACACTAGTTAGAGTTGGATCAACGTTTGAGTTAGAAGACAAGAACATATTTTGTATAAAAGTTGTTTATTCTCTTCACAGTTCTACCTTTACCCAGCAAACACATGCACAAGAGAGCCAATTTACCTGTGCCTTTACCACTGAAGGTGAATAAGCACAAGAATGTCATTGGGCCATTGCAAATGGGGAAATGTATCATAGAAAAGGGGAATATCAATACAAGCCAACAGAGAGAGATAGGTTCAGAAAGGAGTATATAATTCACCCTCAGAAGTATACCACAGTGTGCTTTTTGTTTTGTTTGATCCTAATAATTTTTATCCTAATAACTTGTTTTAATCAGAGACAAATCTTTCACTAGGTTTTTGAAAAAGAAGACCAGCTAGGGATGAACTATTTAAGGTAGTATTTAAAGAAAGATGACATTTAGACTATGTTTTGCAGACAGTTATTCAGCAAATAACTGTCTCAAATGAGACACTTGAAGGTCCTGTCTGCCTAATCAAACGTTCTGCCCAACCTATAGAAGAAATTCTTAGATGTCTTAACAAATATGAAACTAAATCCATGACAGTAAAATTGACCATTAGTGCCTTCTTTAAATGTCTTCTGTATAGTAGAGAACAAGTTCAAAAGAGCTCACAGTCAGCCATAAGCTGAGTTTTATTCTCCTTGCCATAAAGCAGAGGCTAAAAAGGAGCTGAACAAGTTAATTGCTCAGTAAGCTGCAAAGTCTTTTTTCTACACTGGAAAATTCCTATGACTCTCATTTCTTTCCCTGAACAAAATTAGAACTAGTAACAGTACTGGTAAGTAGAAGCATTTCTACTGCCCATGTACTGCCTATCTGTTCCAGTAATGTCAGCACACATACATCCTTTAGGAAAGGTTCTTTGTGGACCACTTGCCTAGATTGTTGATCACTATAGTAGAACTTGAAGTAAATTCACTAAAACTTTAGTGCACAGACACTTCATAACAGAGCTTTAGGGGCCATGCTGCATGCAACCACCTAACCCGTGGCTAGGTGTGCAAGGTCCCTCAGTGCATCTTACCTTATCTGCACCTGTACTGAGTACTTTTCTTGTATACTCAGCTTGATAATTTTAAAGCATTTGTGCAGCCATAAAAAAACAGCCTAGACAATGAAATTGCAGTAATTCCTGATGACATAAAGTTCAGAAATGACATATTTGATCCTCCTGAAACCTTTTAGTTATATCTCATTTCTGCCAACCAACTCTCTGTATATTTGTCCAGTCTTCTTTTATATTGTCCACATTAAAATGCATTCACTGTAGAAATGAATTATACCATCTGGTCTAGATGACGAAAACCTTTTTAGATAAGAGCACTTTCCATCTAATGGATACTGAAAGATGCAACTGTGAGACAGCTTATTGTCAAAATGGCATCAAAGTTTACAAAGTGTTGAAGCAAGCGTGAAAAGTGATGTATGTTGTGCAGTTCAACTCCTTTTGTACCTGTGAATGAAATCATGTCTTCTTAACCATCCCAATCAGCAAGAAGAACAGATGAATTTAGATGAATTACTGATCCTGGAACATGCTCCAGCACAGGGCAGGATTCCCACTGCTTTTCTAGGGTGGAGCTGAGCTTGTTCCCATGTCCAGACTTGTTTCTCACCACCTTGCTTGTTGATCAGAGGATAACCAGAAACACACTCACAGGGTGACAGGGACAGATGCTTCCTATCTTCTGAAATGCGAGAAAAAAGTATCACCTCTCAAGGAATGCTACTGAGCATGCACATTAACTTTGAGAGCACTCTGCAAGTCCCGAATGAATCTAACCAGATCATTCTAATGGGAAATGCTACATTTACATCCTTGTATATCATCTGTCTTATAAAAATATCATGCAGTGGTACCACTGCATCCCAATATTTATTGCAAGACTTGGAATTTTTCAGCAAAGAGGCAGGTTAACATAGGTAGGTTAATATTTAATGTAAACAAAGTTATAAACTAATAAAGGAATAGGCTAGAGAAAACAAGCTGCTCTTCTCATGAAATATAAAGGACGATCAAAGACAATTTTTTTAGTTCTATAAAATGGAAAGATGATATGTCTCGGGAATAAAATGTGCAAAGATTAAAATGGCATCAGAAGATAGAAGGGAGACTATTTTAGAGTTCCTCAACAGTAGTGTCTCTGCAAATCTTATAAAGCTGGTGTTCATCATGTGAAAGTCTATTTTCCCTCTGTTCAATGAGCTGTTGCGGAGAGTCATATCAAGACTCTGGGATCAGTGTGTTTGTCTCTAAGGCATGCAAGAGCTAGCAGAAACTCTGTTTTCTCTCTCTGCTGCATTTTCCTCTTGGGCCCATAGAGAAATCCCCTATAAATGACCTTGACCTAGAATAAATGCATAGTATAATATAGTTTTATGTCATAGTTTTATGCATATATTCGTGGCAGAAACTGTGAAGGAAAGTTGTTGTATGTAAAAACAAATCCTTTGATATAGCTTCCTTGTTTTCATGCAATCACTTTCATCACCTTATTTCTTCAGCTATACTGAAAAACATCCATCCTGAACTCTATCATTCTCTATATCACTCTGAATATACCTATTCCTAAATCAATACAGCTAAAGCAGAAAAAGTGTGCACCTCAGCCGTATGAAAACATTTTCCATCTTCCTTGAGCTCACAGAGATGCATAGTTAGCAACTCCAGCATAAACTCACTTTTAAAGAAGCAGCAAAAGATTATTCCAGTGCCTGGTGATAAGCACTCTATTACTATGAAAATTAGTCAGGTACTATAAGATATGAAGGACAAATTTCTAATTTTATGTGTTACATCTCCGATGCCTGAGACAAGCCATCTGGCTCTGTAAAACCAGCTTCTGTGATCCCAGCCCATTTAGGATAGCAATAAAATTGGCTTTGACAGCTATCCCAAAAATGGGAGAGCTAAATACAGAATATATCCATTCTGCCTCAAATTAAACGGGTTCCAACACTAAGTTCAGCACGGTTTCAAAACTAAAGCAGTAAGGAGAATTTTGCCCATCCGTGATTACCAATATTATACAATAAAATGTTGCTATGAAGGTTTCCCACTAGCACAGTAGTCAAGCTGTGTACCAGTATATTGTAGAATGGGGTGGGTGTAAAACCTAAAGCAGCATTTTCCTCCGTGCTCCAAGGTACAACCTTCTTTGAAGTCCGATGCGATGGCTCCCTACCAGTCCTGCCTCCTGGCAGCTTCCTTCGTGTCTGCGGTGTAAATGCAGCAAGGCCTGTGTTGAATATGGATGGACATGCATTGCACCGTAGCTCTGGAGGCAGGAATAATACACCCACTGTTCAGCAGCTGCGCCCCCTCCTCAGGGTGGGGAGGTTTGTCATTCATCCAATGAATGCTGCACTTTGGTTTCATTTGTCTCCAGAGAAATTATCTTGCGCTTGTCATAAATATCTCAAATAATGCTCTTTTTCTTTTCCTTAATTGCATGTTATAAGTAAAGGCAAAGAAGGAAAAGTTTATTTATTTCTTGATGCAGCTCCTCTAAAAATACCCTTTTCAAAACCTTTAGAAATGCTCCAGACTTAAAAGGCTACATTCTTTCCCTGCATTCACCCCTAAGTTATTAACTTCTCAAAGATACAATTTACTTTTCAAAAAATAATAGCCCACCCTA
>JAUBNY010000346.1:2720658-2749096 GCA_032275445.1 Crypturellus soui
GGAAGGACGGAAGGAAGGCAGGAAGGAAGGACGGAAGGCAGGAAGGAAGGAAGGAAGGAAGGAAGGAAGGGAAAGAAAGGAGGGGGACCTAACTCCGAGGTCACCATAAAATCACTTTTGTAAGAACAACAGGGTCTTCCAAAGAGGTCTTTTCCTGACCATCATAGATACATACTTTATAACAAGGTGAACTGCTGTTTGGAGTTGCTCGTTGACTTGAAGGGATATTAAAGGCAATGCAGTTCATTATGCCCTGATTTTCAGATTCCTAAACTGGGCATATCGCATATTCCATATTGCAAATTTAGGTATATGAAAGAGGAATTATGGCCCTCCACACAAACTTGATGACAACCATCTTTTTTATCTAAAAGTTCCCTAGTTGCCTGTGGTTAAGCATTGCACAAATGTCTAGAACAGCCTCATTTGTGCTGCTGAGCACATAATCCCAATGAAACTGTGCTACCTTCCAAAAATAAGTCCTCTGAAGGGACCAATCATTTTTCTATTTCAACATAGTACCCATAACATTGGATGTATCATTGGACAGTGTAAACAAGTCTTGGAAGGAGAAGAAAAATGTTCCCAGGAGTAGTGGTATTTCTCATACAATTTTGTGTCTTACTGATTTTAGCATGTCAGAAACAGGCCCTGGGCTCAATGCATGGATTTTCTGGATTGCTTCCCTAAATGAACTTCCAGTGTTGTAGAAAAACCCTGGCACTACCGGACTTCATACTACATTCTGGGATCAAACACATCATATGTAAGAGTTGTCACAACTAACTTTTACAAATTTATGGTAAAAATAAATAAATTGTATCTATTGCAGAAATGCATGTCCCCCTCAGATTTCTTCCTTGGATTAGAGATTACTTGAGCAGGGCTCCAGAATGGAGTGTGGATCCTTTTCAATGCCCGCTTACTAACATGTCCAAGCTAATTGGATCACCTTCAGTAACAACAGCATAAAAGCTTAGCAAATCTGTGGAACCAGATTCACATTTATGGAGCACTTTATCACTGAATGCTATTGTTGTACCAATAACATGGAGACATTTTCACACATAAAAAAAGTTGTAATAATGGGGTTACCCAGCTTTTTAAGGTTAGCTGGCTTTGTATATCAATTCTAACAGTGAAAGTTATTTTTGAGGAAAATAAAAAGCAAAAGAGAGAGAGAGAGAAAGGTGAAGAGAAGGAGGAAGACGAAGGAAAATGTCCCTCGGTTGCTGTCCAGGAAGATCTTTGGCAGAGTTGCAGACAAGAGTTCTCCTCTGGCCCTTCTCTCCATTGCAACAAATGGCAATAATGTAGAAGATAATGGTAATGTTTTTGGGGCATACTTTTCCCTCTGGATTATTTACTTTTTATTGCAAATTTCTCAAACCCCATGCCACTTGCTCCCATTTGTGACAGCTAGCACTGGAATATGCCAATCAAGTATAGGTGTTGTATATTGATTAGTCACTAAGTTTCTGTACATATGCATTATTGTGTGGTATTTACTATATATTTAAATTACCTCTATCTATATTGCTGTGCACTGTGTTTTTGCTCTGCTATAAACTCAAAACTGCAAAACAAGAAGTAAAGCAAAGGGAGGAGGGGAAAAGGGCTACTCTCGTGTTGATGGTAGCAGGGACAAGACTGCTCTTCAATTTCTCCAGTGCAAAAGTTTCGCCTAATAGCATGAAGACAGCCCTAGAATACAAAGTCAGCAAGCAGACCTGAATGAAGTCTTTTCTTTTCTGTTAGGTAAAAAAGAAGACAATCAAAAAAGTAATAATAAATGTAGTTGTTGCATACATCTGTGAAGTGATGCAGATTAAATAGCATCTATGAGAAGCAACCATTAATATTTAGAAGAATCTCATCAGCAGCTGCCAGGGTATGAAGGGAATCTTCAGAAAACTTTGGACTAGCAATAAAAGAAGTTAGGGCTATAAGAGTGCAGGGCTTGCATAATACAGCAAAATGTATCAATTTACTGAAGCTCTTGTAATATATGCTCCTCCACACTCTCAATATTCCCACACCTGCAGAGATAAAACAATTTAAAAACAAACCACTGTGCTGACATACAACAAGTTTTGGCAACTTGGGAAATAGGTACTGGTATCTCAGTCAAGTCCTACAAAACATAGCAAGAAATTCAATTCAAATATAGCCAAAACCAGTCTTCAGACAAATTCTGAAATGAGGAATTAATGCCCTAGTGTAGGATTTGCTCCATATATTCTACCACTAAAGAAAGTTTATCTGTGCCATCTTTCCTATAGAACTACTTGTTACAGACACAATTACTGAACACTCAGGTGAGATTTCTGCAAGATAAGCAGCAGAGGGAATATTTCCCTCTATAAATTGTTAGAATTGCTACAGTTGTCAACAATTGTTACAATTGTTACCTCAGCCTTATGTGTAGGAGTTTCATAAACCAAAAACGCCTAAAATGTTTAGACTTTGAAATTCAGTGGGGGAAAAAATAATATCTAATGCAAACGTCTGTAAAGAAGCGACAAAGGAGAGAAGTTAATAAAAAAGACTTGAGGGTCACTGCCTTTTGCTGGCAGTAGCAGTGTCCCTGTGTATGCATACCACACCTGAGTCTCCAGTGCACTTTTATACATGAGGAATTCAGCTCTGCATAAAATGCTAGCACTTTTTCTATACAAAACTCTCTTTTCCATTTTCCATTTTTTCCTCATAATATTGCATGTCACAAGCCATGCATAGGCTTTTTGCCTCAGAGCCAAGCTAGGCACATGGGGAGAAATATGTTTGCATATTGCCTGGCAATTTTCCTGCCTAACAGTTTTCCATAAGTATTGCGGTTCTCACTTTGTCCTGTAGATGTGTTTTTGCCTCCAGCATATCCCTTGACCAGACAAGGGCCTCAGACTTCCCAGGTGGCTCTTTCTTGCATCAAGAAAGGGAGTTTCTGCTGTCAAAGAGGTGACAACATTTCTCACGTTCCTTCAGCAGTGACAAATGATACCGGCACTAATGTCTGAGAGCAGTAATACAGGTCCCTTCTTAAATCATATTATTATTGGTCAAGCAGAAGCTAAATTAAATGGATTAATGTTGTGAGAGCTGCTTCAATAACAAGTTACTGTGACATAATCTTTCCTTTGGAGTGATTTCAAGCAAAAATAATTCTCACGTCTGGCTGAAATGATTGTCCTGGGCAACACACAGTTTATTCTGTTTCTGGGAGATCATGAACAGTACCTTAAATACCCTGGAAATAAACAGAAGCAGACACAGAATAAATGTGCAACTAAGAGTTACAGGTGTAATTAAGCTCTTATCTCTACCAGCAATGGTAGGAAATATGGCTTGTAACTGCAGGATTTTTAGACAGATGGGATTCATTTGTTTCCCTGCAAATGCTGCACTTGAAATGCTTGAAAAAGAAAACATACTTTTTCACCAGCAAATTTTTTTAAGGTCCCCCAAAAAATAGTAGCCAATAATGAACCAACATCCAAGTGGTCAAATGGATGCATTAATAGTACAACAACAGGAGCAGTGTAGCTTCTTAAAGACTGGCAGATGTAGTATCTGAAAGACAAGAAAATGCTGTCCCATTCTTGACAGACATCAATATGAAAAGATGTATTTTTTTTCAAGATAAGATACAAAAAAACATTTCATGCCTTGATTAACAGGTCTTTAGTTTCAATTTATTCAATTAATTTCCCTCATCAATAAAGGACCTTTCCAAAACAAATCATGGAAATTCAGGTATGGGGGTCCTATAAATGTTAGTGAATGCTTTGCTAATACTTGCCCCTGTGCCACATTGGAATGGCCACTCCAGTGCTGGTGGCTTGGAATCAACCATATTTGACCACAAAACAAAATCTCTCAAAGAAACTCCGATGAGTAGCAGCTCAATACTCAATACTGCTGAGTTTTTAATTCATTGAGATAGAAGTATCCTATGAAAATCTTTGCTATGGCAATAATGGAAGTAAATGTAGAAATTTCTATAGGTGACAACAGAAAAGATACAAATTAGATAAAATATAACTATTATATAAAGTAGAAAATGCCATAAATATTGAATCTGAAGAATAAACCACATTTGGCTAAGGATTCTAGTGGTGATGACAATCACCCTCTGCTTTATAATTGAATATTATGAAATATTTTTGTGTTTATTCAGTTTTGAATTCCCTTGACTGATTTTGTATGATTAATTGCAAAAAAAAAAAAAAGAAGAAGAAGATCTACTCATGTAGTATCTGGCTTGTGTTGTCAATAGCTTCTCATGAATTATTTATGGTTAGCCTTTTACAAAAGTGGGTTTAATATTCTCCTTATCAGTATGCATCAATCAGGAAATACTTTGAGGGTATAACTGAAGCTGCTTATTCCTGTTCAATTCTGACAAATTCTACATCATGTCTATGTTATTCTTCATGTCAGTGTCACAAACTAATAAATATTATATTTGGGGGGAGGGGGGACTATTGCATTGGCCAAGTTAGGAACTTAAACAGGAATATATCAATCTTTGAGTTTCAGTTAAGCAAGAAATTTGACTTTTTCAGCTACTCAACATCTGCACTACTGAGATGTCTGTGGAAGTCTATGACGATGATTTTGTTTTTTAGCCAGGTACTGTCTATGGAAGCTACTCTGCTTGATGTGTTACTCAGAAACTGATTGGGGATGTGACAGTCAATTACAACCTTGGCAACAGTGACCATAATGTGGATTCTGAATGAAATAAAGCAGGTAAGTAGCGAAATCCTTGGAGGGTATAGAGAAGATGGAGCCAGACCCTTCCTGAAGTTGCCTAGAAATAGGATGAGAGATGAAGGTCACAAGCTGAAACATGGGAAATTCTGAGCAGGTAGAAGGATTTTTTTTTCACCATGAAGATGGTCAAACACCTGAAAAGATTGCCCAGAAAACTATCTTGAGGGCAAAAACTATGTCCTTAGGCTTAAAGCCACCTGCATCAAGTTGGCCCTACTTTGAGCATATGGTTGGACACAAAAACCTTTAGAGGTTCCTTCCACCCTGAATTATTCTAGGATCTGTGACTAAAGACCCTGGACTTCAGGAGAGTGATGTTAGGTTTGTTCAGGGCCTACCCCAATCACTTGTGAGGCTCTCCTGATAGGAAGAGAGGTCCAGGAGGGTTCCTTGATCTTTAGGAACAACCTCGCTGAAATATAGGAAAAAATTCATTCCAGTTTTCAGGAAAATGGACAGACAGATCAAGAAGTCTACTTGGCTGAAAAATAAATTGCTCAGATGGATAGTGATTGGGCTGATGACCAGAAAAAGATGAATGCTACACCCGTGCTCAAAAAAAGGTAGGAAAGAGGAACTACATCTGGGAACTACAGGTGTGTCAGCCTGGCCTTGTTCCCAGGACAGTTCTAGAGCATGAAAGTCATCCTACATGGAGCTGAAGTGCTTACTCAGAAATGCACAGACCACACTTGAACAGAGACTGAATTTAGTACAGACTTTTTAACGAACAGCTCCAGACAACCATTAGATACAAAACGAGTGCTGAACAGGTAATGCAGCAGCTTGGGTGTGTTACTGAGTAGAGGAGATATTTCAGTTTCTAGTTGCTAGCCTGAATGTTGTGCTGAAAGATCAGTAGCTTGCACACAGGTTTTCCTGAGAGACCTGAGTAC
Source organism: Crypturellus soui (assembly GCA_032275445.1). Classification (NCBI taxonomy): domain Eukaryota; kingdom Metazoa; phylum Chordata; class Aves; order Tinamiformes; family Tinamidae; genus Crypturellus; species Crypturellus soui. Next base: position 2,726,331 of record JAUBNY010000346.1, read on the forward strand.
TTCAGAGTTGCCAAAACCACTTGGGAATTCACAAGCCTGTTTGTTGATCCAAATCTTGTTCCTCAAATGGTATTTAACTGCCAGGAGCCACACTGTGAATCAGATCAATCAGCTCGCCTGACAGAAAACTAACACACCTCCCAGAATGCATTTATTATTCCTGTTTTTTTGTTGTTTTCCCATCAGATCAGTTTGTAGGCATGACTGATAGACCTAGCACAATGCAGTGTAGGACACAGACAGCTAGGAACCAGTGAAAGGTCATGGTCCCAGCCTTTCTGGAGGCAGCCTGCAATTCTATCTTATTACATGTAAAAGTCTGCTTCCTTCTGATCCTACTTCCTTAGGCCCCAAACTAATACAGAGCTGAATCAATTGGACAGCCAAATGCTAGCCCTCGCTCTCAGACGTGGTCCTTCCAAACTCACCCACCACTTCTACCACCTAACTTGTTTGGTGCCTATCACTTCTTATACCATAGTGAGCTCATTCAGGAAACTGAAGCAGGAGGAAACAAAAAATAAAAGTAAATCATTTGCTCATATTTAATTTCCAAGAGAATCATTGCCAGTACAAGGAAGGCTGAGAATGTAAAATATAAGGATGCAAATACAAGATCAGGGAGGGACCATAAAAATAGATATGAAAGAGAAAATGTGGAAGAAAGGAAGTTATTATTCCCATTCACAGGAGGGAAACTGAAGCTACAAATTATAATGGGGATAAAATTTCCAAGTTTCCTGAGGGACATAGATCCTCAATGTCCACCCATTTTCTTCCATTCAAAGTTATTAAAAAGATTTGAAAATCCTAATTGGAATGGATTGTCAAAAGTCTCTCTGGAAATTAATGTATTTCCTTCTCTATGTGCATTTGAAGTAGCACTTGTGTATATGCCTATTTCTGTGTATGTTTGTGCACTCTCTGGCTTTCAACAAGCAGTCAGCTCAGCCTATCTTTGCCTAAGCTGGATTTATTTGTATTGCTTCTTAGAATATCACATAAACCAATGTACAGAATGGTATGTAAGTACTTTGAGTATAGAACATGGTGAACAGTTTATCCTTCTATGCTTATCCAATCTTGAACACGGTAAATTCCTCTGTTCGTTTCACTGATCGAGTTTGCTGAATTTTATGGTCAGTTGTTTTAGTTTTGCAGGACATCTCAGGCAAATTTTCCATACTGCTTTCAGTGACAGTGGTCCCTGAGGTAGTGACTAAGAGTCACAAGAGAGCTCACGATGCAGTTTGGCTGCTCAATATACTTTGTTCATTCATCCTTCCCAGTCATGCTTACAAACCATAAAAGATAGTTATGGGTGGAATATGACTCATATATCCACACAAATCCCAATGAAGATTTTGCCTAACATTGGCAGTTAAATGAAGTATCTTCTTGACATGCTGGAGATTAATTGGAGAGGGAGGAAAGAGGGTGAGAAAAGAGATCCTAAAGATGGAAGAGCTTTCTGAGGAGATTTTTTGAGTGCCAGTAAGAATTTAGTGTGGGAATTAGAAGGAAGAGAAGCAGATGGGCAAAGACAGATAGATATAAAAGAAACTTATTGTAACTGAGTTAACTTTGAGCTAATAAATTGAAGGAACCCTGGTGGAAGCTGCAAGAAAGAACAAGAAGCTTAGCAGCCTTGTTCTCCTAAAGAAGCAGTAGGTGACTGAGGAGGCGGCTCTACGACTGGTTGTCATGGTCCTGCAGGTATCCATCACACGTTCTTCCCTTCTCAGCCTCACCAAGGAGTCAAGCTGAAGGCTGTATTAACTGAAGGCAGACATCCTCAAATTTCTAGATAATCTGACGTGAATTCACTAGAGCTGTTTGCTGACTGCTTTGACCCAGTAGGCTCCTCACAATTAAAGCAGTTTATCAGCTTATTAACTACACATAACTAACTGGCAACCAATGAACTATACACTTGAGATGAATACCAGCAGTACAACATATTAGCAATACTAGGCATTACTAAAAGTTAATATATACCTACAAAATCCTAAATGCTGTTCCACTACTGAACTTAAAATGTTATGTTCACCACACACACACACCAGCACTCAAACACATGTAGGTATCCACTGCACCGTGCACATCTCATGCCCCTGGCAGTGCTGGTTACGTGCATTTTGCTCTCCTGGCAGTGTGGTTCCCTTCTGATGTGTTTATGTATTCCCATACAGCTCTTTAAAGCCTGCTAATCCCACCTCAGGGAAACAGCACTCCATGAGGACACATCCATACCCCCTACTTGGTGCTCCCTGTAGGATCTGCCCACATCTAAAGGGGAAGATGTGCCAGCAGACCTCTGCAGATGTCATGATGTTAACAGTGCCCAGCCAGGGTTTTATTACTGCTTTGTTCCTACTCCAAAGTCTGTCCCCTCTGTTACAAAGTTTGATGCTTCTCTTCTGCTTTTTTCTTTGATTCCAGCATCTCCTTGTAATTTCTTGGCTCCTGTTTAATCTAACTGATAGTTGTCCTCCTCTTTAGCACTGTCACATTGAAGTATTTTACTCACACAGATGGTGTACGGTAACAGCCCCATTAGCCCCAAGGGTGGCTGGGCAAGCACCCTACAAGCACTGCTGACACGGCCGCTCAGCTACGAGGTCGTGCCACCCGCTTGATGAGCATCTGAGAACCATCAGCCACCTCAGGGAAATCCCTGACAGGATGCCAGGAAAGTCAGAGTGGAAATACCTCATGTTGCCTGTGGAGCCTGAGTCCCCAGGGCCAAGTAAAGCAGCACTCTGCAACCTCAGCCCCAGCACCGGGGCAGTGGGATTGTCCCTGGGGTGCCTGGAGTACCTGACTGAACCCCTCCACACACAGATCCCCCGAGATAGGACTGTGCAGAGAAGACGGAGCTATAACCTACAACTGCAAAACCACCCCCAGCAACTTCCCCAAGCAATAAACTGAAAAAAAAAAACCCACTGGCTCCTGTTTTTCCATTATAAAGATGTGTGGAAAGGTCAGGCATCAAGTTGACTGAGGTGTTTATTTCAAATAAACCAGAAAACTATTTTATAACCAGGCTTGGTTGTCACCAGTCTTCATGCTCTGTGATGACAGGTACAGTATAAACACCATAAATAAATAGAGAAGTCAAAATGATTGCTGTAACATTACTATCAAACAAGTTCCAAAAGATCCCAGTATATTTTTTATTTAAAGAGCACATAAAGTTATATTCTTTCTTCTCTTTCCTCAAAGTACCAGAAAAAGGAAATAATTTAAAATGACAAAATTTTAACATATAAATCACCAACCCTGTTAATATTTTACATTTAAATGAAAATAAGGGTTTAAAATATTCATCAAACTTCCTTTTTTCACAGATCCATCTCAAAGAAGCAAGGACAAGGACAAGAAATAATCTGTCAGTTGATTGTCAAAAAGATTTTATCCATTTATGACTCCTCCATGTGTAAAAATCTAGCTTTCTTGACAGTTATTGATAAATGAATCAGCTTTTAATGTTGTCTTCCCCTCTATTGCAGAAAAGAATGTTTTATCTAATCTATTAGAAACTCTTTTATTCACTGAACATTTAGTGAAACAAAATCCCCAAATCCCATTTTTTTATTAGCTACAGCATTAACCCTTCCCCTTCCCCCTACCCACCTTGTTATTATTCTGTATATTTCTGAGACAACTTTTCAAAGAATTATATCCCTGTAAGCATGGATCAGAGACGCAAAGAGGTAGCATTATTGTGTAGTGTCCAGTGCCCAGCGATTTCTTGAAGGATGAGCTCTGAACATCTAAGAGAGGTTCTTGCTGTGAACTGCCGTCTGTAGGAAGCCTTCACTCTCCCCAGACTATACACAACCCCTCCTGGCTGGGTGTCCTACGCCATCCCTGCTGCTGTGAGGGCCAGAATACCCTCCCCATTCTGGCTGTCCGGCCACCCAGGCTGGGAAGGTGTTGGAGTGTAGCACGAGCTCTCTTCTTATTTAAGGAAACTGGGTCAGCATGGGGGTCAGGAAGAGTCCCTCCAGGTCTCCTCCCAACACCATGTGGAGATACGGCTAAGCTCGGATCTCTGAGAGTGAAACCCTACCTAGCGCTCAAACCTAGGCCAAGAGTAGGGCCTTTGCCTAAATGAGATGAAGTATGTGCTGAAGACAAGATAGATTGAACTGATTTGTGGGCCAGGTTCAGACCACCAGACACAAAAGCTGACTTCAGAGACACAAAAGATCATTTCCTTTTTAATCACATAAACCTCCGTTCTAGCAGTGTGGCAGTTTAGCACTGATAAACCAGCTCTGAGAACACATACAGACCAGTCCTCTCATCCTATTTAAATCTATACTGCCAAAAGGAAAAAAAGGAAGAAAAATAGAAATAGAAATAGAAACAGAATAGAAATAGCACCCATTGAGATCTCAAGGAGAAAAAAAAAGGAAAAAAAAACCCAACCCCTCCTCTCAAGAAAAAAGAATAGAATAATGTCTGAAGAACCCATAAAAAGGTTTCTCAATATATTGTCAGAACTCTTCAGTCTTCCAAAACTATGCTATGTAAGTCAAATTCTGATGCAGAACTAAAGATTAAGCTGTGATGAAATCCAATATAGAAGTCAACTTCTTGACTATTTATATAATTGCATAATTCATGTCACCCATTATCCTTCACATAAACATATACTTGAGCACAGATCTACAAGTAGTGTTCAATTCAACTGTTCTTCTTGCTTGCATCAGTCAGCCCGATTGCATTTTGCAATCAAGTCTCAGAGACGCACACTCAGGTACTGCTGTTTCTTTGCAAGCATGAAGCTGCTTCCTAGCTCACATTTTTGCCCTTCTGACAGCTCCAAGATCCCCAGCAGCCATCTGTTAGGCTTCTGTGCCCTCCTCATACCTCATTCTTGAGCTGATTTTTAATTTCTAGCATTATTTATTCCCGTTTGGATGTCCCGTTGGTTGAACTGCTGCTAATACAATATTCATTAATAATCTAGCACATTCACAGCAAAATTCAGAGATAAAGCTATTTATCATAATTCACTTTGTTCGAAGATTAGAGTCGAGTCCTCACCATGTAATGGGATTCTTATTAGCTTGAGGAACTTCACCTGACATTGAATAAGACCAACGTGGCATGCTTAATGAAAACAGAGATGATATATCAGCACTTTTATTATTTAATGCCTAGCTACTTTGATGTAGGCTGGTTTGTTCCAAGTTAAAAATGAGACAATCTTAAAAGCTTCAAATTTTTTAAATTTGCTGTAGTTCCTGTTTGAGAACACTTTATAAGAGAAGTAGTATTGCTGCCATATGACGACATTTCTCAGTGTAATCTACCAAAATATTTTTTATTTTAAAAAAAGTGTATGTCACACACATACAAAAATTAATGAGATACAAAAGAAAGTTTATATCTAAATTGGATACACTGGGCTGAACTTTTGAGGAAGTGCATTTACTGGTGTCTTTGGTAGCTTCTCTTTATTCTCGATGGTCATTACATTCTCTTCTTCATTTAAAGCAAACTTTAAGGCTGTTACTCCATTTCTATTTGTCTCATTTCTTCTTTTTCTTGCCCCTTTCAGTCCTACTATTTTCAAATTCAACAAGCCTAACACAAATAGCTAAGAATATTGTATCACTGACTTTAATTTAAGCTTATACCTTCAACTAAAGTCTGTTCTTTAAAAACGAAGCCTTCTTTCTTGCAGAAATTAACATTTTAAAAGCATATTTTTGATACAATTGCTCATATCTTTCTTTAACCATGTGAGTATCTAAAATATACTGTGTACTACACAAACTGTAACATGAAAATATAGGAGACTTTGCACAGTGTTATATTTCTTCTGTGGGAAGCAGATGATGAGGCAGAAAAAGATACTTTCTTCTCTACTCTCTAAAGTTAATTGCCAGTGTAGTGTGCTCTCTTTGGGGTCAGGTTTTAGCAGCTGGGCTGAGCCTCCTGAAAGACAGGACAGCCTGGAAGCCGCTGTGTTCAACACCTAATGTTTCTAGCGCAAATAAAACAAGCTATGCTGGGAAAATATTTGTTTTCAGTTTACTGTGCAACTGAAAAAGACTGTCAATTTATGCCTTTAGTCAACTGCTAATGTGTTTTGTCTTATGTTCTAGGGAAGTAATAGTGTTTTAGGGAAGGAATAGTGTTTATCTGCTTATACAATACTCCATATAATCATCTTTAGAGGTGATTTTAAAGGTCTTTTTCACAGCATAATGGGATATATATAAAGGGATAATGAAGAGAACAACAAGTGCATTATCCTATTCTCTCTCTGTCTGAGAAACAAATCAGTAAGAACCAGAAACACAGTTATATGCCTCATGCCCCTTGCCTATGAATGTCCTCCTCCAACTGCCATGTAGAGGGGCCCAGAGACCAGCGCAGCCCCTCAGGAGAGCCCCACAAGGCTTCTTCCAGACCTTCGCATTATCCTGAATCCTCTCTCTTCGCCTAATCCCCATCTCTTCGTTCTAAGATAAGACGTCCCCAAAGATGGCAGTTCTGTGTCACCCACTTAATACCCTAAGCATGTCATCACTGATTTTGAGGGCATGATTCAATCTTTACAAGTTTATTTTCTAACAGAAAATTTACAAACTTTAAGAGACACTAGGTTTGGGAATGAGTTGCCAAATTGTCCAAGCAGCAATTGAACTCAAAGTGCAGAGATAAAATAAATAAAAAAACATAAAAGGAGTTTAAAATTTGAACTCTCCATATACCAAAGAACAAATTGCAGACTTTAATAGTTATTAAATAGTCTGTAGATGTTCTTGGGGGGTTAGGAAAAAGCTAGCACAAATGCTTCTGTAATTGTGTCACACAAATCAGTGTTGTTGACCCTCAAATCTATATTTTCATCTGTATCTGCTACAATTTGTTGTGCCATAGCATATGCAATGCAGAAAGCTTGCACTAGCTGTTTTCTATAGTCAATGGCACCTCACATGTATTAGCAAGATATTGACACAGGCTGAAAATGTGCAAACAAACTATACAGCAAACTAACAAAAAATATGTTAGGCCACATGAACATTATGTTGACACTGTGTTGCATGGAAATGGTTCTGACACTTTCATAAATGTAGTTTTGCATATGTTACATATTAAGGTGTTTGAAAATAAGGTTTTAAAAAACTGCCCACGAAGAGATAGTCCTTTTTTTTCTACAAACCACATGGGGAGCAAAGGAAAACAGAGGTGTTGATGGGAGAAGTTAGATTTGCCAAACCTGATCATCACCCACTCATGCCAATTCCAAGCATGCCACATGCCATGGGGAGTACATCATGTGTAAAGGTTTGAGTCACTAATGAATACTCATCTAAATCACTTGCATCACCTTAAATATCAGAGGGGTGAGATATTCCAAATAACCCTGCTTTAATAAACCCGACTTACTAATATTTAGAGTTCAGTGGTATTCAGGAAAAAGTGAAATTTAAAGTAGAAGAATTTAAGAGAATTTTAAGAGCAGAAGTATACAGTGCTCAAATACAGACATTGGAGGTAAAGAAAAGGATGGTTCTGCTCTATTGTATGCTGATAATTTCTCATAGCTACATAACGTATTCTTAATACATTTTCATAATGTTCAATATTCTTGGGAATTCTGAGGAAAAATATCCCATTTGCACAATTTCTTTCTCTTACAGATGCAAAAGTTTAATAAACGATTTGAATGCAGTTCAAAAGTGAGTTTGCTTTCTAAATCTGTACATTTGAGCTGTACATTTCTGTCAATGACAGAACTACATATGTATACATATGTAATTGGTTGGTTTCTTAACCTGAGGGCAGAGATGATATTTCAGCTAAGGAGACTACTACAGAAAAAAAAAACAGAGTATTACAATTTATGCAGTTTGTATCAAATCACAAAATTGTGTTTTAACATAGAAACAACCCCCCTTTTGACTTATATTCTTTATTATGAAATGAAGGAATTACATTAGAAATTGATTCATAAATGTGTATTGAACAGCATTCAAAGGACATCTCTTTTGTACCTTCAGATATTTTACAGATAGCACACACAAAATACTATATTTCTTTTGATCAAAGTCTCCAGTTAATCCTTTGTCTTATATCAATGAATTAATTCTAGTAGCCTCACCACAGCTCACATTCAATAAGATTAGCCTCATTTTACGTTTATGATATTCTTCTCATCTGCTTTGAATTATATAAAGGAATCCTTAATAAAGTAAAACCTGAATCTACTGAATTAATACGTAAGTCAGGTATTCAGTCAAGTTCATTACACTGTCTTAAAATGTATTTTTTATAGTGTCCCAGGGTAATTAAAAACAAAATTTAACACTTTCAGGCTCAAAGACAGCCCACTCCACTAAGATGAGCTTAGCCATCTTATCTTCAGCTAATGAAAAACTCTATCATATTTTTACTTTCTTTTATTACAGAGAGCTGCTTCTATTAGAGAGCTTCTACTGGAAGAATCAGATTAAGTAAGTGGACTGTGGGAAGAAGGAATGTAAAGAGAAAGGCAGTAACATAAGAAAAAATATGTAGTGTATATTGATGAGATACCTATGCTATATTTCTAGTAAGTAGCATTGGATACTTGTGTAAATTTAGAGTTTCAAAAAGCAGGACAGGAGACTGATTCCCTTTGCAAACACTTCACATTGACATTTTTGCAGGTAACCAATGCTTGCTTTGTGCTCTATTGGCAAAAGAAAGGCAGAAGAAACCTTTGCCAGCTGCTGTCTGAAAATATTTCAGTCTCCCGAATGTAAAAGACCTTGAGCCTGAGACAGGACCATGAGCCTCTCCTCCCTCTGGCCTCACGGACAGACGAGGAGGTCGGTCTGCGGCAAGGCACGTCCTAGGCCAGGGAGCCTTGGCCAGCGCAGCCCCACACTGGGGCTCCTGGAGCCGCTAAAGCCCCCACGTCTGTTACAGCACCCTGACACTCGGGCACTTCTGGAACTCTGCGGGTATAACTACCCACCTACCAATCTTTAATACAGGCTTTGCGTAGAGGTGTAACACAGTCCAGTGTTATTACTCTGGTTGAACGGGAAAACAAATCAAACCCAAATGCTACAGTGGAGCTTTTAATCTCCTCTTTTACAGCAAAAGAATTATAGCTCCAGAAGAAAATGAGAATTCCTTTCTTGAAGTTTTTCTGCCATATTTTCTTGTGAATAGATAGCTGAGCACATAGCATCTCAGCTGAATAGAAAGCTGAGCACACAGCATCTCAGAAACGAGTTTACATCAGTCTTGTCAACAGAGAATCAAGAATATGAATCCCATTACCATCAGACAGGAATTTGTATTAAATGTATCAATAAGCAGTGTGTTTACATCAAGACTGTGCTTGCAAGAAGGCTTGTACTTCTCTATGATGAAGTACCGCTTTTCCAATCAGTAAGTTAAAAGCTGGAGCCACTCAGCATTAAATCATTTGAAACCAGACATCTATTAACACATTTAGAGACAGAGACAAACACTTTCAATACAACATAATAGCTGGCAGATAATTTATTCCTAGTCTTTCTTGAAAGGTGATGGTATAGATAATAACAGAGCTCAAAAATAAGCTAGGATATAAGCTAGAATAGCAGACTAATATCTTAAGCAACAATTTTAGTTTAATATATACAGGAACAAATATATAAATGTGAAACAAATATTTAATGTTTTGTAGTAAAATTTGTCTTTGTGTAACTTCATAGAAAATTCAGTGGAATTCAAGGAACTTCACTCGCCTTGAAATCCAAGAACATATCTATGCTCTTTCTCAAACAGGAATGGCTGGCAAAAGCTGCACTTGTGATTGCAATCATGTCTTTTAAGATATTTTAGGTCCAGAACTGATCTACAGATATTTCACAGTGCCAGATTTATTTAAAACTAAATGTACCTTATATGTTTAAAAATAATTACATAATATTAATAATGATGATAATAATATCAGTTCTTTCTCATAGCTGATTTTGATAGCTGTTATTACACACATTCTCTTGAAAGGAGGTTACCAGAATGTATGGCGATGAACCTTATCTCTAGCTGTATTCTTAATACTTCACTAATAAGTTTTCCATAACCTTCAAGGTCAAATGCTTATACACGGCACCTTTTCAAACTCATGGAAAGGCCATATTGAAGGGTTTCCTCTAAAAAGTTGTACTGATTCCTGTGTTATTACCTCAGAATTCAGAAGATTTTGCTGCGAAAATATAGTTAATATATGATCTTAAATATATATGAATATATATAAATATAAAATAATCCTAAAGTGCAAAATTTTACTTGTTTTTAAAGATGCCCAGAATTCACTGTCTAAATGAGCTGACACTCAGCAAGTCTTTAACGAGCAATAGTAACAGTAGCAATAAGCCAAAGAATAAGGTACAATTTTATTTTACTTCAGAGAGGTGAAGTAAAGACAGCCTATGGCACATCTACAAGAGATGAGAACAGGTTGAGTTTATGAACTGTATCACAGATTATGAGGCCTGCACAGGATTCTGTGGGACCTGGGGACACATAGGACAGGAGATGTGGATTTTGAGATGACAGCTAGAATTTTGATTTTAATAGTATAAATTATATCATTTTTTATTTCTGAATTTCTAAAAGATTTGCTTTTGATTCAATTCTATATGAATCATACAATGCAGTAGCAAATAAAAGATTTGTGAATGACCTTATTGTAATGCAATTCCCATTTGAAGCGTTTTCCTTTGCAAGCCTGTTTCACCGAATGCATGAATCACGTGGTTTGTAATCATGCATATTTTCTGCAGCACCCAGGGCATTTAGGCCAAATCTCTACCTTATGAAGGCAACATGAAGTTGTTGTTTGAAATGCTACTAGCCCGAACCAGATTTAACTCAAGAACCAAATAGCTTAATCATCTTTGCTGGCAAAACACTAAGGCAAGAATAGCTAAATTCTGCTTGTTCTTGAGGATACTTTTATCCTGGCCATGCGTATGTAAACTAGACAATACAGTCAAGTTAGCATGTCCTGTCTGCCTTGCATAATAAAACCAACAATTCCAGTATGGATCTTTACATTACATTCCCAGTCTTCTCCCAGTAGCACGGAAAAAGGAAAGGTTTATGTGACCTCGCTAGTCAGCCGCTAGTCTTAGGACAAGCTAAGACTGCCCAATAGAAGAAGGAGCTATAATGATGACTAGTCATTCCCACTGTAGGTGGTCAAAGCAAAATTCACAGGATATCAGTTTGGCATCAACCTTAAAAACATCAGTGTGATTTCACTGAAAGCTAAATTATGACCCAACACCTCCATCTTCAGGACTGACTACTTACAAGTACCTGAGATGGGACACAGCTATGGAAGTAGAGCGATAGTCTAGTAGAATAACAGGATTAGCAAAATAAACACTAAAGAATGCAAAACACAGGTTGAGATTTTTCCTTTGATTCTCCTAGCAATTTTTGCCAGAATAAATGAATATAGATTTGACTGGTAACATTGCCTTTCACTCTTCGTATCTACATTGCAAGATCATGAAATAACCATGTTTGGAAAAGAACCTAATTTATTTTTCTCAACAGTATTAAGTGGTAACAAAAACATGGAAGGTTTAAGGAAAAACAGATAACTGCAAGCTATACTGCAGTCCCAGTATCAGCAAGATAGCATTCTCCTAAAAAGTGCTTGTACGCTACATATTTTTCTGCTCAGAAATTACCTAGGTGAAAAATAACAAACTAAACATTTGGGGCGAAAGCTTTCATCTGAGAATTGGATTTTTTTTTTCATTTGCAAGTGTTTCTACAATGCCTCCGGGGACTAATGAAGCAACCTGGCGAGGCTACAATGCTCCCTGTCCGTTGTCCCTCTCAATGAGATGCTGTAGTGCCTGTTGGAAATCTAAGAGATAGTGAATTAGAAATGACAGTGGCAGGGGAAATGGTACCACAGGCAGGGCCCCACAGCCAGACACCCAGGTCCAGTTCTCCTGAGCGCTGCCAGCAGCAACAAGGACCTTCCCGACCCACCTTGCTAAAAAAGACCCAGGCAACTGTCCACAAGCAGCAGAATTCACAGCCAGTGCATTTGACACTGATGTTCTCACAAGAGCCTTTATATTTTTTATTTCTTGGTTTAACAAGACAGATTCTTTGGAAAAAGGGAAAAAGATGACAAATAAAAACCAGAAAGAAAGCACTTGAGAGCCTGAAATGTCATTGTTTTCCACATTGCAGGCAGTGAACATCCATTATATGCCCCTAAGAAGTTGTCACATTTCCTTCACTTAGATGAAGAAAATGCCTGCAGTATTAACAGCTAATATTGCTCTAAGAGTCTTATAGAAGCTACTGGCAATTTTAGAAATCAAACTCTACCTACTTAATTACAAATCCAGTTATGAACACATGAGAAGAGTAGAAATGTAAGTACAGAAGTTGCACTTTTAAAACAGCTGGTGTAAAACAGCATGGCCCCACTGCAGCCCCTGAGCTTTACTGTGACTTGCGTCAGTTCTGGATTGCGATAAGGATAAGAACTTCCACAGAATTTGAATACTTGTTTTCCTTGAAAATCTAAACCTTTTGAGGTTTCTAACGAATAATGGAGGATTCCTGATCCTTTATGTGTCTGGAACTGTAGGAAGAAAACAGCTGCAAAATAGCTTTAGGACAATATAGAGATATGCAAATCATTCTCTGCAGTTATTTAAATGAGTTGCAAATTATATGTACTTTGCTGCAAATGGTGTAGTGCAATGACATTGGTAATTCCCTGAAGCACTTCTATGCACAGTTCACTTTCACACTGCTTATTTTGCTGTTTTCTGAAATGTAACAAACTGTAACCAAAGAAAGCAGAAAGACAGAAAAAACTTGTAACCATGGGATTAATTTGTAAGGGAGAATTTAACTGAGAGCCAATTTGAATTAATGTCTTAGGAAGTCAGTGCTCGAAGATCAAAAAATGCCATCAATAACATGGATTATATCTTCTATCTTCATACTCCAAGAAAGTACATTGTCATTTGAGTTAAAAACCAGCTCTTACTGGTGGTTGGAAATAATAGCCATATATTAAACAGAAAAAAAAAGTAATAGTTATCAATTGTAATTACCATAAAAGTCTTTCTCAAGAAACTTTTGCGTGTCTTGCTTGATTCCAGAAACACTCTCCACTGTTTTCCTATTTGGTGGAGATTTCTTCTTAGCAAGATTGGGATACTAATTTCTTCCAATCATAAAAAAAAAGGAGAAATTTTTGGTTATTACTCATATTTAGTGTAGTCATAGAGAATTGACATTATAGGAGATTCAGGTATTTTAGTGCATGCTAACCTGAAATTTCTCTGTTTAGTATTCATTCACCATTTAGTTTAAAACAGTATTTCTTTAAATACAGTTTAAAGGCTACAAAAAACACTTTTGCTTTATAATCTGAGATTGCTAGCACTCATAAAAATGAACCATGAATAGTGCTGACAAGGGGTAAAAATAATGTAGGCAGAAGATAGGAAAGTATCACCAAGAATCTCTGCAAATGCAGCTCTACTCTCACCTGATATTTCCTCTGTACTTGTCTGATTAGATTGCAGGCACTGAAACATAAACTAGCAAGCAAATGGCATTTCCATACAAAGTGATGCAAATTTATTTTTATCGTGGAGGTGAAACAATTGCATTTGAACGTGAAGTGGTTCCAAGCACACTCTATCAAACAGTTGTGCATCAGCACAAACAGATCAGAATACAATCTGCACAAAAGTCTGCAGAACATCAAAGCAAAGAGCACGCTAAAGCATCCATTTTTACTTAAGGTATGGATATGTGTGTGTTCGTGCAGAGAGTTTGAGATACCTGCCTGCACATCAAGGCGTGCGTGGAAGATCAACTCCTAATTTGATGATTTTTTTAATAGGAAGAAGCCATGAACTTACTCTGCCAATGACCTCTCGTGACGGGCCTGAGCAGTAGAAAGCAGATGGGTACATCTCAATGCTACAGTACATTTTTTTTTAAGAAGTCCAAATATAAAGATACTCAGCATTTTATATATAAGGAGTTTATTTAAAGGAGGTATCAATGATAGCTGGCAAAGGATTTTACTGACTTTCTCCTGCCATCTTATGATTTGTCAAACTGTCCCCCAGTCACACTAGAATCATGAACAACTCATGGTTCAGTTTAAACACATATTCAAAACTAATTATGTCAAGATTCCTTTCCAACTATGTCTCAATTTGTTGGACCACTTGTAAAAATTTATTACTTGGAAATCCAGAATCACAGAACAGCAAGTCTTTTGTGACACAAAATATCTAAGACACCATTACATATTTTTGTCAGTCCTAATTAGAATTAAGTTTGATAGCACAGTAATGATGGAAATACTGAATCAGGCTTGCACAACACAGAAACCTCCTGTAGGACAATATATGCTAAAGAACTTCAGAAAAAAATATATATTTATCCACAAAACAAGGCATGGTGGTAAAATATTGATATGACTTGCAAAAATAGCAAATGTAACAAAACAGCAAAAAGCATTCCACATTTATGTTGAAGTGCTGTTCTCCTCGAGGTCTCTGTCTACCAGATGAACGCTTCCTGTGATCACAGATTCATCCTGAGCTGAAGGGTTCTCCAGCTGCTTCCTTGTGCAATATGGGATGTGCCCACAGAAATACATGTAAATCCAAGGATTGATACAACTATTCAAGTTGCCAAGGAGCATGATAATGGTGAATGCTGATCCTAGAATAAAATAGTTAAAGGAACAACAGAGTAAGTAAAGCAGTCATTTAAATTAGTAACATTATCACAATATCTGATGCTTTCTGGTGTACCTGTTCACATACTAAAGCTAAAGCAATACCAGGAAACTTCTATTTATTCAATTAAATTTTTATTTGTGTAAGGTATAAAATATACTGTAGCTATATGCAATTTAGAATTAAGTAGCTCTGTATGCTCTTTTTGATGTAGATGCATTGTTTTTGAAAGCTAAGCAAAGAATTGTTAACTTGATACACATACACAGACAAAAATAAATGCAAATACAGTTATTGATGGAAATAGAGACTAGGACTCAGATTCACTTACAGCAAGAACTCATAAACAAAGACCATAAGATTTTTTTTCCATTAAGCTATTACCTATTTTTCTGTGATTAATAGCCATGATTTTAATAGGTTAATTTGATAAATAAATTCACATACTCGTCTGCATTTCAAAGAGGCAATAGTATAAATTTGACAAGATTAATTTTATTTGTACATGTGTTCTTTAATATTTCAGACTTGCTTGCTTGATAAACAGCTGTTACCCAACTTTTAATTGTTTCATAGTTTACTGCAAATACTTCATTTCAATATTCAAAAATATTTCAAATGTCTTATACCATTACTGTTCTTACATTAAATAATTTGAATAATTATTTCTTTTCATCTCAAGAGCTCTGTATGCTTTACTATATAATCTAAAATCCACACAAGTCTGAACTGAACCCTTTCTGAAGCAGATGATACTTTTTACCAGACTGTGTATAGGTCATTAAAGCATTAATCAATCTTGTTTAATAAGTCTTGCTTGCAGGAAAAATCTATCCACTTAAAGCATACATGTATGCATACAAACATACCCAGACACACACATGCACACTCACTCACAGCAAAATACCCACAGTATGATGTTTTGACCATGTAATATAAAAAAGTTCTCTATATCTAGTGAAATATATCAGCTAAACAATACAGCCATTCATTTTTAATTCTATTCAAATGATTACATGTAACTTTACACAAAAGTGAAGTCCACATAAAAGCCATGTAGCAAACTGTTAGCCTGCTATAACACTGTTAAGGAGGATTGGAGAGGATCTTACCTTCAGTAACAACACTTGGGAACCAAACGGACCACAGCTGTGCAATGAAGAAAGGTGACCAGCAAAGAACATATGCAAAAACTGTCACCACAGTCATTTTTACAGTCTTGATCATAGCCTTTGAAATACAGTTAACACTGCTTGCTCTGGATGGCAGGACTTGCTTCTGATTTGTTACTTCATATTCATTCTGTTTTTTCACATATATATTCCTTTTAATTATTTTGCAAATCTTAACCTGGCATGTAATAAGGATGGTTGAGGGGATGAAGAATATAACTACAAAAATCCAAGTTACATATGCTCTTGGGCCCCATGGTGGAATAAATTCACCCCAGCATTCAAAGATGCCTGGAGATATTTCAGTCTTAGAAAAGATAAATACCTGTGGGAGGCTAAGCAGCAGTGATAAAGACCAGCTGGTACAAATGGGAATGTTCCACAGGGCTCTCTTCTTTTGAAAAGTCACCATAGGGTAGCAAACTGCTTGATATCTGTCCACTGTCATGACCACTATCATATAAGTAGAAGCAAACATGCCCAGCAACTGTAAATACTTGATAACCCTGCACAAGAAATCCGGCCCTATGAAAACATCTGTAACATCCCAAATCAGCTGAGGCAGAACTTGAAAAAAGGCTACCACTAAGTCAGCTATGCTGAGGTGAAGCATGAATACATACATTCTAGAGAGCTTCTTTCTTCTTCTCCACAGTACCAGTATAAGAATAAAATTGCCCACAGACGCTGTCAGAAATATGACTCCCAACACAGCAATCTCTGCTTGAGCCAATTGCTCGTCTCTTTCTGGTCTTCCATCAGGATCTGACTTATTTGTCAAGCTCAGGAATCTATGAGGAGAAGGACTTTCAGTCTGATGTGTGCTATCTTGCATAGGAAATGAAAAATTCTTCATCGTGCACAGAAGCTACTTACAGTAGCTGCTACTTGCGACTCAGGTTGACAGCTGTGAAGGACTGGCTGGTAAATAAACCAGCCGGCTTCAGGTTTCAGTACGTCTTCAAACAAATCTCTTTGTGCATGTGTGAACCTAAAGCACTGGACCTGTATCTTGATAAAATTGTGGCTCTTGCTGGAGTGCTAAAAGGCTTTATATAGGCTCCAGATAGAGCCTTATGTAACTCCAGAATCATCTGGTAGGCTGCAGTTATCTTAGCCAATCGGAGAGCAAGAAATACAATTGGGTGAAATATATAAATAAAAGACGAACTTCAGAGGCTCGGCATAATTAAATTACTCACTTCAGTCAAAAACCTAAATTGTAGATAGCTCTGGCCGAAATCATACTTCAATGATATTACTCATGAGAGTTCTTTCAAATGGTTTTCATGTAAGCCATAAGTGTACGCTCCAGTTTAACAAGGAATGCTTATACGTAGACAGAAAGATAGGCCCCTGAGCTCAGACACATCGTAACTGCAATTCTCCAGGCTCCGGGGGCAAAGACCACATCCTAGAGGCAGCACAAAGTAACATTTTTTCCATGTTTTTTTTTTTCTTTTTCCTTTTTTTTTTTTTTAAGGTCTAAGTCACCTGATTCACAAAAAAAAAAGGCTTTTAACTACCCTAAAAATACTCTTTTTATTGCAAGAAGGGTCAAGACTTAGACGTGTTTTCTCAGCAAAATGAAAAATAACACATGTGAAATAAATTACTTTTATTGGGACTGTGAGTCTACTGAGAATTTAATAGAAAAAAAATAAGGGAAAATTCAAGGGGCAATCCAAATGAGGAAAAGGTCCACATGGCAAAACAACTTTAGGGCTTTATTCAACTATAGTGTTAAAAGCTGGAAGATCATTAATCACTACGTAACCCTTGTACTTTTTGTGCAATAAGTTATATCATGACTGTGACAATTTCATTCATCTATCCCCAAGGATGTCTTTGCATACTGTTAGTGGCAGACAGGAATCGCAATTTTGATTTAATTTCTTCTGTTCTCCCTCAGTCTCTTAGTCACAATAAACGGATCTAATAAAAAGAATTATTTTTATATGAATGATAGCGCACATTTGTACGCAATCTTGTCTAAAGTTAGGGCACTCATACTCTTTAAATGAAGTCAGGAGACTGGTAATTTGAAGTTCTTATGAAGAGGAAACTGATAAGGGGAAAAGTATGTCCATTTTGCACGATGCTGCACCTAATATTGATTAATCTTTGTGATCATGACTATCTTATAAAACCACCTGAGGACTCTCATGAACTTACATCCCCTTGACAATGAAGGTTTTGGAGTACTGATAGCCAATGGTAGGGTAAAATTCAAAGGGATGCAAAAAGTATGCTGAAATAGCCCACAAATGTTTATAAAAGAGTGTGATCTCTATTCTTCCCCTCTTTTTTCCTCTTCATCCCACCTTGTAAGTGCAATTAGTATTTCAGGTGAGTGTGTGACTGTGCAAATGGACAGAGGACAAGCTGAACAACCTCAGTGAACAACCATCTGCAACAGCTACAAGGATACAGATAACCCAGATTTGACTGAATACTACTGCAGTTGTCTAAGTCTAAAAGAGTTTTTGGCTATGACTGTTTTGAGAAGAATCTGAATTATCACAACTTCACTTGAAATACCTGACTTTTTTGTTTTGTAATGGGAGGCCTATTTGTGGTGAAATTGAATTTCAATGGTTGAGGTTTTTCTAGTTTTCCATAGCTTGGAATTCATCTTGACTAGTGGGAAACAGTATAGCAAGACTATGAGGGAACAGATGTATTTCCTTCAGCTGTCACCCTCCCTTCCCTCAATAGCTTCCAGAAGAATAACGGAGTTGGCCACAGTCCAAGAATCCCTGGCAATTCTTCTGATTGCAAACAGTGTGCTGTAGAGCAAGCTGGCTGATCTCCATTTCTGTCTTCAAATGACTATAACATTTCTGCTGCGTGTTCCAAAATCGTTGACCCTGACATCCTCACACCAAGAGTTAACAAAAAGCAAAAGCCAGGCGTGATCTTTAGCCCACTAGCAGGATACTGGGTAAACATCTACATCTAGACAGAGCTAGAACTAGGTAGATTGAAACAGGAGCATGTTGCATAGAGCAGCACAGGATATAAGCTTATATTTACCTTTCATAACTTGAAAAACAACCAAGAAATTTTAAGTGAAAAGCCTATCCAAAAAGCTTATGCAATATTCAGCACTTCCAGAATGAGATTGGAAAACTAAACAGAATATAGTATCAGAATCGTATCTTCATATGTTTTCTGCAATGGGCATGCTGTATGGGTAGATATATTTCAGGAATATGTGCTCTGTATCTATATCTACATCTCTGCACCTCTACATCTGTACACCTACATCTAGAATAGTTCAAACTAGATCCCTAGGCATATGTAAAACATCTATATTATACATGTGTCCGCAGCACAAGACGTCTGGGCAGTACGTATGCCAGGAATCAGACCAGCATGTGGACACGCACCACAGTGCGACATGTCAGCCTTTCCATGTTCACCCACAGGGAAGTGGCCCTCCCCAGAGAAATTGTCCTACTAATGTAAGACTCCAGACCATATTACATAGAATTAGTTCAATATATGCTAACAGTTTCACAACTTCCCAATTATGTCCTTTCCAGTCTTCTCATTCAGGGTAATGTTTTATTTAAACTGAATCCACCTTGGGAATATAAATTACTGAGAAAATAAGAACTGGGTAACAGATGAAAATATTTAAGTAGTCATAGTTGTTCTACTCTAAGTGTTCTCCTGTTGCTCAACTTTATCTGTTCAATTTTTTTTTTCTAAATTATTTATTTTCAGTGCTGTGGGAAGGAGCATTT
Organism: Crypturellus soui; assembly: GCA_032275445.1. Classification (NCBI taxonomy): domain Eukaryota; kingdom Metazoa; phylum Chordata; class Aves; order Tinamiformes; family Tinamidae; genus Crypturellus; species Crypturellus soui. The sequence continues at coordinate 2,746,020 of JAUBNY010000346.1, forward strand.
TAATTAACATCTGCTAAGTTTCTCAGCGTGGGTTTTCATCTAATGTTTATCAGTTAGCTGGTAGGGAAGAATTCTGCTCACAGATGAAACCACCTAAATTTAGGTGTCCACTTCAAATGTACAGTTTGAAAAGGGTCTCAAGTAGTCCAGTCTCCTGAATTCAGACCAGCGTTCTTAGGGCTTGTGCAGTCAGGTCTTGCAAACTTCCAAGAGCAGAGACCCCACAACCTCCCTGGGTAACCTGTTCCAAATCCTTAATTATCTTATAAGGAAAAAGTTTTTTCCTTATGTGCAGTCAGAACTTTCCCACTTCAGTTTGTGACCACTGTCTCTCATTCTTCTGCCATACACCTCAGAAGTCTCTGGCTCCATCTTCTTGGTAACCTCCAACCTCCCCTAGGTTCTGGGTGGCTGTGATTAGCTGTCCTTGAAGACTAGTTTTCTCCAGGATGAAGAAGCCCCTGGTCTCTCAGTCTCTCATTACAGAGCAAGTACTTCAGCCATCTTCCTGGCTCTCTGCTGTACTCCTTCGAGTTTATCAATATCTTTCCTGTACTGGAGGTTCCAAAACTTGATGTATATCCAGATATGGTACAATGAATGCTGAGTAAAGGTGAATAATCACCTTCTTGGACCTATAGGAGTTTTGTGTCTAAACTCCTATTACAGTCAAAGGAAATAATGAGTTTAGGTCAGCCCCTAAAATTAGGTAACAAGCATTGTTTGAGATGTCCTAGCACGTATTCTTTGGCCTACTGTAATCAATCCAGAAAGACACAGGATTGCAGGACTTGCATCATCCTCTAACTACATGTCTAATGTATCTCAGGACATCTCAGATGGCACCACATGCTTATCCATAGACAACTGCATTGAACTCGCTGTGCCCCCTTTAAGCTTACTGAGAGTTGAATAGCTCTCCAGGAGTCACCTACTGCATTTGGCACTAGGAATTTAGATGCTAAGCTCGCATGCAGACACCCCCATTAAAACACCCACATAAAATAAAATCTGCGTCACACCTACAATGTATCTTATGAAAGATAGCTTTATGCAACTCCACCTACTTGCCAACTATGGAATATATTTTAAAATATATATTTTGTGTTGTTGACACAAAAAAGGAATAATAGGGAAAAACTGAATGGATTATGAAACCTATCTTCTGTTATCTTTGGTGATTTTGTCACACAAAATAGTTCCTAAACTTTTCATGATTCTCCTTGTAAAGTAGGTTTTTGTTCCTTACTGTTTGGCAGTGATTCCAAAACTTAACTGTTAAATAGATGAAAAACTTTTCCTCATTTCCATCCTCATGTCTCAACTGCTCACTCTTAGGCAACAGCCACCTTAAATTACTCATAACTTTGCTAGTATAATCCTCTGTAATTCTTATTAATCAATATGAATTGTCTGCTTTCCAGATTTATTGTACACACAAGTGTATTTTTTCAGAATAGTGATGTACTAGAGATGGACAATGATTTATTAGCTGATTTATTACACTGTCATTGTGTTAGACTATGGAATAGTTAAACTTTCCAAAGTCTTCCCATAGAGTTTCCTCAATGTATTAATTTTCATATGTATCTTGGGAGTCTTTATATGGCCTGTTTTGAAATTATTCATCTGATTTGGACATTTCCAGCATTTTCCAAATTCTGTCATACCTCCTTACCTTTCCTCTATCATGCAGTACTTGAAATCTACGGTCCTGCCAGCTAATCCACCTGAATATACTGATGCAAGTGCAAGATGCAAGTCAAGTAAGATTTTTTCCCTATCTATGGCTATAATCATTTTAAGACATTTTTTTTTCTGTGTTGCCCAGCTGGAGACATTTTCAAAGCTAGGATTTAGGCAAGTCTCTGCTACAATTTCTTCTGAGGCTAAGGTACTGACTATACAAAACTATGTGACTTCATCATAGAATCACAGAATCATAGAAATATCAGTTGGAAGGAATTTCTTTAGGTCTTTCTCCAGACTGTAAGTATCCATTGAGGTGGAGCTATCACTAGTTCAGGCTTGACACAGCAGTATCTGGCTGAGTGTTGAAATCCTTCAAGTATAGGAAGTACCTGCACTATGGAAAAGAAATTGGTTCCAACAGCTCCATAGCTGCCCTGAGCACTGGTAGGCTGGTAATAGATTACTCCTTAGCCAAATCTTTGCCATGTTTGCCAAGCCAGGCAAGGACACTTGCTGAAGTAGAATTATGTGCATTTTAGAGTAAACAAACAAACCAAAAAAAACCCAAGTGTTTCATCCCATAACAAACAGGACATAAAAACACACAAAAATATAAACAACAGCTGCCTTAGTCCGTATTGGATGAAAAGGACTGGAATGCGCAGTAAAAGATTCAGTTATGGAAAAGATGGTAGAAATATTTATTTAGTAATACCTAGTAACATATTCTTGAGGAGATAAAAAGAATTAATATAGTATTAAGTTAAAATTCCCCTAGTGATAGAAAATACATTCTGGGAGATATATTAAGAAATATAAATACATATCAGAAGAGAAAAGTAGAATGAGGATTCCTTTTGGCAGTATTATATATAATCGCTGGCAAATGAATTCTTTCATTACAAGAGAATGGTGAAAGCTGCACAAGTACTGTTGAAGGATTTAGCCTGTAGTATAGATTCACTTATAACAAGACATTTATATAACATTTATATATCTATATAGAGATATATATTTTAGAATTAAAATATGGCATATTTCCAGATACTTAGCTTATAAGTACTAAAATAATGCCCACCATTGCTACTGTATTTGTACAACTTTCTCCAGGTCTACGTTCTTTAAAAATAAACAAAGAAAACAATTGGTAATTCAATAGTTACATTAATATGAAAGGTTGTTTGGATCAGGTTTAAAAATAGAGTTATCAGACAGTTATTAGGGAGCGTCTATGGAAGTCAAACATTCTTAAAACAACACCTAAATCCAGTGTATCCAATATATATAAATCAATATAAATCAATCAATATAAATATATTGAAAACAGTATAGCAAATATATATAACACATATATCTATAGAAAAGAAAAATAAGGTCAAAAACTT
>JAUBNY010000346.1:2759858-2782910 GCA_032275445.1 Crypturellus soui
GAGCAGGGGGAGCTCCGTATATAGTGTATATATACTATACTTCTCAATACTTCTATAGTGTTGAAGTCCTTTCCTTTCATGTTTAAAATATAGTAAACATATATATTTTTTAAAGGGCTAGACTTTAATATGTTATATTTATACTTTAATGATGAACTAGTAAATTCAAATTTTGATTCTTTTGATATAAACCTTTGAATAATTACAAAGACTTTTCATTTCAACTATAGGAAAAAATAATTCCATGCCTGCTGCGCCTGAGACAGGCCAATGATGAAAGTCTTCAGGCTGCTGTTAGAGAGGCCTTAGCTATAATTGGATATACAGACCCTGTGAAAGGCTGGGGAATTCGAATCCTCACTATTGATGGCGGAGGAACAAGGTAAAACTTTGGAGGTCTTCTTTTTTGTTTTGGACTTGCGCATACTGTAACTCCTAATAAAATTTCAGTTTCTCTCAATTTAGACTGAATTTTGAGTCTAAACCTGCACCTTATAATTTAGAGTTCTGTTGCAGATGAGTATGCAAGTCACGAATACATACTTTTGTACGAGCTTGTGCTTAAACATCTATGCATCAGTAGTCCCTTGATACTTAAATAATTCATGTATTTAAGGTTAACTGTATGCATTAGAACTTATTGCATTGGCTATTTCTTCTCTGGAAATAAATTACCTGGTTATTTGGATCAAACTGGTCATACAGATTTTGGAAATGCAGACATAGTATGAAATGCTGGAATGAATTTATACTTTTATGACTGTCATCACCTAATAATACAAAAGTGTTTCTTGGATCTTTCTGGAGGGCAACCTGCCTTAGCAGCACTAGTCTCACATGGGAAAATTGAACAGGCTAGTGACAAGAGCCATGCTAGTAGTGCTGTTGATTTTTGTTTCTTCTATAGTTGACGTTATGTTCTTGAAGAAAAAAATATACACACATATCCCAAATGTTACTTGAACTCTAGTGTTGTATGAATTTATGTATCTACCAGAATTCTAAGTAGTACCAAAAATTACCTGTTTAAATTAAAGGCTGGTGTTTACGAGAAGCTGTTTTCAAGCATTTTTGAGGACATTTCTTTCATAACTATGTACTGATTCACAAATGTTGTTTGATTGGAAGCGAAATACAAAGTTATTGAAGTTGCAAAACTGCATGAAAAACAGTTTCACAAGCTTCTTGTTTCTCCAATTCTGTTGCATCAAAATGACTTGTCCTCTTTAATAGTAACTGTGCCACAAGTTCAGAGTTATTTTTATTGTTTTTTTTTTTTCCCCAAAAGTGATCACTTTTGAAATTGGAGATGAAAAGTTCAGTGTAAAATACATAGTTTCAAGCAAGTAAAAAGATGAATTCTTTGCAGATAACAGCATAGTACGTGTGGATGTTTTCAGTGACATGCTTCATTTGGTACTGCAGGCGTATGTAAGAGCTGTAAAACTAAGCTTCAGTCCTAAAGAGCAAATGTATTTTAGTATGGAATTTTCCGTGGCAGAGGAACTATAATGAATGTTTGTTGGTTTAGTTTTCAGAAATAAAATGTACCTATACATAAATAAAATGCCTTAATTATATTGTTAGATTTCTAGGGGAATAATGTTATAAAATAAATTGGAAAAAAAAAAGTCCTTAAATTAGCATTTTGATAACATGTGAAATTGCTTTCATATATACTGTGTTCAAATTTAATAAAAGTGCCTCTTTTAAAATTTGGTGTTTGCTCTGAACACTAGTACTTGAAAATGTGGGACTGATGTTAATTATTATACATTGTGTTAAATATTTAAAATTTAAGTATTTATGAAAAATACCAAAGTTCAAATTTATTTTATGAGAAAAATTCTGTACTTTTGACTATAAAGATACTCTTTTGTCCCAATAAGAAGTGAAGACAGCTTGGTTGTACATGCTTGAGTATTAATAAATTGGTATTAGTTTTGTGATACTGTAAATACAGAATTCTTCCTTTTCCTTCAATGGAGAAGTGTTTTTTGTAGTGTATTTTACAGAACAATATCTTGAAAATGACATGCTATTGATTTTTGACTTTCCAGATGTCTTCATTAGGGCACAATATGTTTTGAAAGCAGTAGCTATGCCTATACCCCCAAATGATGCAAGTCCAGAGGATGACCGCAAGCACTATTCACTGATTACTATGCCACTTAATTGATAGCTTTCAGTTGGCTATAGCTCTTCAGCTAGCCTAAGCCTCTACAGGTTTGAAGAATAACATGCATGAGAAATGCTTCTCAGTGGAAAGAACTGGCAAGGTGGCCTTTACTTTGGCACCCCTCCTGCCACGCACAGTTCTCCAGTGTTGTTCAGCAGGTTTGCACTCTCACACGTACTCAGTCCATGGCTCTGCACATGGAATAGGTGCTCTCAGCTTTGTGCTGGACTTGAACCATCTCCTGTTATTTTGGACATATCGAATTGAAGTAGAAAAACACATACAGAAAAATAATTGCCCCTGTATGGGTCTGCAAAGTGCGAGGGCTAAGTGCTATGTAGAGTGTATGCAACTAGAGTTGATCCTAGGTCTGCATCCCCTGAAGGAGAATATTCCTCGGGCTGTGCTACCAAACGATATTCTTGGAGATGTTGTGCCAAAATTGAATTATACTTCATGCTAGAGCATGTCTGACATTTTTTATTTCTAATTGCTGCTTTGTTCCCTGAAGTGCTGAGGAGAGTTCTTGCTGCTGTAGTTATTATTAGGTAAAATTAGTTATAATTAAGTCTACCTTTGCTTAAGTAGAGCTACATAAGATAAAAGTACCACTGTATGAAGTTCTGTTTTCATATTCCAGGGGTTTAGTTGCGCTTCAGACTCTACGGAAACTAGAGGAACTTACTGGAAAGCCTGTTCATCATCTTTTTGACTACATTTGTGGTGTAAGCACAGGTAATTTTTAATCTACCAACTGGTATTTTGCTATGAACGTGTTAAAACAACATTTGAAGATAAATGTAGATTTTGAAGGTTTTACCAACTTTGACTGTAGACTGGAAAAGTACAGGGTTTTTTTCTGTATCAAAAAGACTTTTTTTCTTCTTTCAAGTAAAAACTTAGGGTGATTTGTGGTGTACTCACTGCCTTTAATTAAAATGGTAAACTAATTTGTCATTTTTTTCAGTGAATGTGAAAGTCTCATTTTGCACACAGAGGAAATGCTATTAGATGTTTGTATAGCTATCTGGGTCTTTCCAGGAAAATAAAGTAGCATTCTGCAGGGATTGATAGAGGGCCAGTAGGACCAGAGGGCCAGTTTAAAGTCTTTATTAATGAACTGTCTGACACACTGCCCTTTTAGCAAGATCATGGATGATACCAGTTTTGGAAGTGATCAATACATGGGAGAGCCTTTTATTTAGAGGCTGTAGAAATGACTTGACAAAAAAAACACGTGAGGTTTGACAGAGCCAAATACAAAGACTCCATCTGAGATGGAATAACTTGATCTAAAAGAACAGGCTGGAGACTCGTTAGCTAGGAAGTAGCTATGCAGAATAAGACTTGGTCCTGCTGGAGCAAGTTCAGTGTGTGCCCTTGTAGCAAAGTAAACTGACCTCATACTGGCTTGTCTGAACAAGAATATACCCAACACAGTGAGGACTCTCTGCTTGACCCTTCTACGTCCAGTTTAGAGCTACAAGACAGACATTGATATACTGAGCAAGTCTGGCACAGACCACCAAAACAGTCAGGGTATTGAAGACTATGACATGAGGAGCGAGTGAGAGAACTGGGTTTGTTCATTTATTTACAGAGAGAAGGCTAAGGGAAGGCATTGTTGCAGTTTCTAACATGAAAATATGGAGAAGGTGGAGTCAGAATCTTGAAGGTGCACCATAGTAGGAGAAAAGCCAACGGGCACAAGTTGAAATAAGAAACAAATACAGTTAGGTATAAGGAAATGTTTTCATTATGAGGGTTGTCAAATACTGGGAGAGGTTGCCCATACTGGGTTTCAGAGGTTGTTCTGTGGAGAGTCAAAACTCAGCTGAGTGAGGCCCTGAGCAACCTGCTCTGATGGAACCTGTTTTTTCAAACTGGGATTTGGAGTAGATGACATCTAGCAGCTCTTCCCAGGCCTAAGCGTCCTGACTCACCTTCCACAAGCAGAAACTCCAAAGCAGAAGTGCCTTTTAGAAAGGTTGTAATGATTAGTGTCTTCTAAAGATGATGCCAGACCAGGAACAGCATAATACTGGTGTCTGATCTGTGTGCTGTAGTGCAGCTGCTCAGTTTCCTTTAGAAACGCAGCTTCACTAAACTTACTTGCCAATACAATTTTAAATTCTGAAGCACTTTAAATGTAGGCCACCACAAGTAATTATATTGAGGTCTGTATTTCCAAATATGTATTTAGAAGATTCAAAATTGTAGGAAAAGAGAGGCTGTTTAAGAACTCATTTGGGGGTGCAAAACAAAATTTGTACATAAACTATTTTAACCCTGAGGTGATGCTAATTCTTGAAGATAACAAAATATTTTTCTAATGTTTCCTTCAATTGTGGTGAAGATTTCTTTATCTTTGATAGAGAAACCGCTGTTCTTAGTCTGAACTCAGTACTCTGTCTAGAGCTGACTTAATTCTTCTTGAGAGGTTTTGTTTTATTATTTTGTTTATTTGCTAATAACTACTTAACATATTCATTTAATGACTCTCTATGTTCCCTTAAGCTCTACTTACTTAGCAAGCTTTTGCCTTCACTGACTGAACTTGTAGCAAGTGCCAGAACGTAGGTGGGGAAGGTCCTACATAACTCCCAGCTCGTGCCAGCAGCCTCACTTCTGTGTTACAGGTTGTGCTGGGTTCTGTGTGGGAGAAGAGAGCAGCAATAGCTTCTGTAGGAGCTAGCAGCGTGATGAGGGTAGCTGATGGATTAGAAGAGAGGAGGAATCCTTTTGGGTATTACAGTTCTCCGTACTATGCAATCTCTTATCTTGACCCTTCAGTCATTCTTCCTATGCGATTTAGAGTGTTAGCAGTTTGTAACAATTTCAGCATTTCAGTCTGTCCTAATATTTAGCATCTCTGAGCTTCTCTTGCCCACACAGGGGAGCAAATGGGGCAGGGGTCACAGGGAGCAAATGGTCCTGCAGTAACCACACGAAGGTTACTGCAGGACGCTGTGCATGTTTAGGTCGTAAGGCTATTGGTGTGCATGGTTCTTGCACATGTAGGCATCAGAGCATCTGTAAGAAACGCAGTGATATCTGATAACTTAAAATGTGTGTGTGTATGTGTATTTATATGTATATATGTTCTTTTTTTTTTAATGGGTAATCAAGTAGATATTAATTTTTTTACTATGTTTGTACCTGTTCTATAGCTGATAATTTTAAGATGGCTAGTAGGGAAAGTAGATTAAATGAATAATTGTTGAAAGTTAAAGTTGTTATTTATTTTTCCATGTGTAGCAGAGGACAAATTTTATGAAAAGTGATTTTGCTGCAGGACATCTTTAGCACTGCTCTCATGATAAGGCTCTCATGGCCTTTCTTTTAGAAATACATGGTGGGCTAGACATTTAGTGCTTTGTCACAGTTTGCTAATAGTACTAGGTGCGTATAAGTTTATCCATGTTGTAACTAAAAAAGAGTGGCAGAGCTGTTTTGCAAATAGGTGTTGCAGGAGAACTGAAACTTCTTCAAACCTTTCTCCACCATTTCCCAAATATTTACGTGATAGGCAAATGTATAAAGTAGTCACAGTCCAGAACTTCAAGGAGCACCTGGGAAAGTGTTGAATGGAGAAGTTGTGATGGTTACAGCTCAAGGTAGGGACAGAACTCTTTAAGTAAACAAGGAAAAGCACAGCCTTCTTGTTCTTCATGGCCAAATGCTTTATTTAAAAAACAGCAAAACCAAAGAAATCTAAACACTCAAAGTTATGCTGTGACACTTACCACTGTACCTGCTTTTGCATTCCATCTCAGAAAATTTGTTAGAGGGAGTTCTAGAAATCTGTACTCAGGCTGTTGTGAAACTTTGTCTCGACTAAAATGTCTTAAGGGCTGCTGTGCTGTATAAGATTGATCATTCCATCTATCTCAGTAACTTTTTGCAAAATAGAAGATGCTAGTAAGATAAGGATGCTATCCCCTTATAATCTCTCAAGATACGAACAGCAATATAGGAATAATTTCTTCTAGTATATTCTCCCTGCCTTCAGTAAACCGCAGATCGGAGCCTCCTGAGACAAAGTTGCCTTGAGACAACGTCTTTACTGATGAGTTGTTTCCTTCCCCCCTCCTGCCCCCCGACATGGTTTCTTTCCAATTTTGAAATGTGTTTTGAACACCTTCCCCTTTGAAGAAGTATTTCTTTCAGGAGAACTCATTAAAATCAAGTCATGGTATTAAAGCGTTAGAAGTTGCCTTAGGAGACTGTTTCTTTCTCCCGGGGTGGGATCAGTTATGCCTGTTCCACTGCTGACAATTGTCTAAGATTTTGAATCCTATCAGAAATCTGTTTTAGTGCTGTGCTATCTTTATATCTGAGAAAGCTTTCCGAAGGTTTACTGTGAATCTTGATGTTACGGTTCAAATCTGCTGCTTCTTATCCCCACCACAAGCGTGGACAGCAGTTTCTCTCCTTTCCCTTTGAAAGAGCCTCTTGTGCTTTTAAAGGTTTAGTTGTACCAGATTGCTCGGGCTTTCCTTACAGACCTTATATGCCCCTGACCTGGTTGTTCCCAGGCCTCTCCAGGGTTTCCTGGGGCTTTTTTTTTTTTTTTTTTTAATGGGCCCCCATCCCTTTTTTGAAGAACATCATTCAAATGCAGATACAGTACTTCACCCCTTACTAGTCCTGAATAAGAAAGGAATACATTTTTTTCTTTGATTACCTTCTTTTCTGTCTCAGGTCCAACTGTATCCATGTATTCTCCAAAATATATTTCTTAGCCTTTCAGGTTTCACGTATATGTTTTTTCCTGAGTGTTGGCCTTCGAACAGTGGCTGGAGTGTTGAAATTTGTGATACAGAGCAGAATATGGGAGAAGCATCAGATGCCTTTTGACTGGACCATTTAATATTGTCTGTATCATACTTGATATGGTCTGTAGCTTTGATTTTTGGCTTTGCTGTTCTGTCTTGCTTGAAATTCCACAGCAAAGCCCTGTACCTTGCCTCAGATTTTTAGGTAGTGCTGCTTGTTTGCTGCCAGGGATAGCAGTTTTCAGTGCCGCTGCTTAGTGGGCAAAGGGAAGATGAGCTTGCTCTTGGTATGAACTTTGGCCTTTTGGCTTGAAACATGGTACCAAAATAACAAATGCCTGGTATTATAGGCATGGTGCTGGAGGGTTAAGAGGAAAAGAAGGCAATAGGAGATTTGTGTGATTTGGGAAAACTATGCTACATTCCAAAGTTTGTTCTGCTGGCATCCCTTTCACATGCTGCCACACTGGGTTATGCTTTTCCTAGGCACACGCTAGATGGCAGCATGTGTGAATGACTAATCATTATGAATGACTTCAAATAAACGTATTCCAAAACAGAACTTCTTTCCTTTTTTTTTTTCAGAATTTTCCTAGAATTTTTCTCTGACTCAATGAGTTTGCCAGATAACACTGTGTTCAAATATTTTATTTTAAAAACGTAGCACACAGCTGTCCTATTCTCGTATTTATCTCTTTCTGAATAAAGTGTTGGATTTAATTTGCTAACTTCCCTACATATTTTGCAAAGATGAAATAATGCCACTTGACAACCTTTCATATCTTGAATATGCACTCTTAAAAGATAGTTTGTGAACTTTGAACAAGAAATTAATGATATGTGTCAATTGATCTTCCCTTTTTACAGTAAATACTCTCCTAGCCTATGAATTCTATTAAATGGCTAACCATCTTTACAATATTATTCCAGAGTAGGTTTTAAATTTCAAAATATTTCTTTGCAGGGGCTATATTAGCTTTTATGTTGGGTTTGTTCCATATCCCTCTGGATGAATGTGAAGAGCTGTATCGCAAGCTAGGATCAGATGTTTTTAAGCAGAATGTTATTGTTGGAACAGTCAAAATGGGCTGGAGCCATGCCTTTTATGACAGCGATATCTGGGAAAAAATGCTCAAGTAAGTATTATAAAAAAGAAAAAGAAAAAAAAAAGGTGAAAAATAATATATTAATAATGACCAAGAGTCTTCAGTCTTCAATATTTCATTGGAAGGAAAGGATAAATATATACTCTCATTCTTTAGAAATATCTCACTATTTTTCAATATTTTGCCAAATACTGAGATTTTAATGCAATGATTTCTGGTTCCAGGGAATAAAGAAAGGGTTAGTGTGCTAATTTATGATTACATGCCTGCATGCTGCCTAGCTCTGCTTGATCTGACTTATTATACGTCCATCACAAGTTTTCATAGCCACTTGCTGTGCCTTTCTTACTTATGGGAGACGTGTTAAGAAATTAAATGATACGCCCTGCTAGGATTTATGATCTGAGCTTCAGTAGTGAGACATTTTGCACGTTACCCTCCTTTTTGAGAAGGGAAATGAGCTAGAATGATTGTGCTGAAGAAATATTTCCACTGTGTCAAAGCCATCAATGAAATAGTTTGTTTTTGTTCCTCCCCATTCATAGTCAGACTGTCCCATTGTTTATAATTCTCAGCAGCTATTGTCATAGTTCCTGCAGCAGGGTAAGCTGGGCTGCTACTGAAACAGCTTAAACAAGCTTCTCATTCCAAAGCCTGTGCTGCAGCACCTCCTTTGTGGCAAGCCCAATGTGCTTGTAGGTGGTGAGCAAGCGAGGTCGAAGAAATGATCAGAATTAAAGCTCAGGCTGAGAAAAGGGGAGGCTGGGGAAGAGGAAGGAAGGAAGGGAAGTATTTACACTCTGCAGGTGAGTTACATGGGTTTTTGCTAGATCTTTATTCATGTGCCTGCTTTACTACACAAATGTTTGTGCTGACTCCCCCAGAAAGTCTACCACGAAGTCATGGCTGCTGCATTTAGTGATATTTGGCTATAAAATGCTATAAAATTATTATTGCAGAAGGCATCTACTTTGATCAAAGGCTTCTTTTTTTTGTGTGTGGTTTTTATTAGAAGTCAAAAGTGTATTTCCAATATTTAAATATGACACATAGGCAGTTTTCACTACTATGCCAAACATGATTTCCCAGACAGCCCCATAAGTTTTCTCAGACAGGTTGCTGATATGCTTTAGTTCTGTTTTTTAAGTACTCCTGCTCCTTAGTTTATTTGGGGCATCTTTTATATCACCTGATGTGAATGTCAGCGCTTTCTGCAGAAAGAGCTTTCTTCTTGGGCATACCTTGGTCCTCAGGTAGATGGCGAAGGATGTGCTGTGTAACATATGCCTCAGTTGTGCCCCTGTGGCCTGAGCTGGCGAGTGTTTGATCTATGTGCTGGCCTCAGGAAAGTGAGGAATGGAGCAGAAGTAACATATTCAAACATGCAGGGAGTCAAAATGTATGAAGACAGAAATGAAAGATGAGATGGAGAGGTGAGGTGCAACACATATACTGACTTGCATTATTTTGATCAACTGCTTTTTCTTGTGAAGTATTTAACAGTAAATAGGTATGATCACTCAAGTATGTGATTAAGTGAGTAGCCGAATCGAGACCACAATCACTTTGTCAAACTTATTTCCACATCTTTCTAAGCTTCACAGCTTAGATAGTAATGGTCCATTGAAGTCAAGTGCAGAAATGTGATCTTTAAAATCCAAGGTTTCTTTCTCTTAAATGCAAAATTTTTGAATTTGAAATGATAAAAATGCTTGCATTGTAGTGACTTAATTGTTTTCTATTTGTATGGTTTTAAAATGATGGAGCATTTTCACTTTTTTTTTCTTATATTTATTTGTAGAGAAAGAATGGGCTCAAATCTTCTGATTGAAACTGCAAGAAATTCAAAATGTCCCAAGGTGAGTGTGGATCTTTTTGTTTCTATATAGGAGAATTTCATTGGTTTCTGGAAATCCTACCCTAGCAGCTGTGATCTGTTGTTGTGTGGTGAGAAAACCGAGTCTCTCTTCCCTTTATCTAGGCTTTCTCCAGTCGCATTCACAAGTCTTAAGATCTCTTTCTGTATCATCTGAAGGGCACCAATTTATCGGAGGGGTGTTATATACAGCAGTAGCACGAGAGTGAAAGATGAGATAGCAAGGGTATTTTATTTTTGGTGGAGGGTAGAGTGTGAGGAAAGAAGAGAAATATAATAGCACATGTTTTAGAACAATCTGCAATTAACAGGTGTTTTGGTGTCATAGCACTATATTCAATACTTTACTATTAAATGGAAGACATTAATGTTTTCCTAAACATAGAAACATGTGCTTGTCTGACTGCGTTCCTATTCTATGTCTAAAATGAGAACATGAGAAGGCTGGACAGGCGTGTTACTTTTTGAGAGAGAAGCCCTCCTATGATGACTTGGAAGTTATCTTTGAACTGGGCCTTTTGGCCTCCTTCCATGTTCTTCAGAACATAGTACAGCACATAAAATGTGTATATAAATAAAGTTGAAACTAGTAATCATGGTAGCAACATTGTAGTGCTGGCAGAGGTGACTCTCTGACAAGGCACAGTAAAATCAAGATAAAATGCAGAGTTTTGTGTTGTCTGCTGTGACGAAGTTCAGCAAGAGATGCTGATCTTTCAAAAAGGTGCTTATGACTTTACAAGTTAGACAGCATCATGAAGTGGAAACATACAGGGGAATTACAAAAAAAAAAAATCAAGCCTCTTAATATGATAGGTTTTATATTCAATTCTCAGGAGTTTCTTTTTTCTTACTACTTTTAGTAGTCCTAGGGCCAGACCCTCTTTTTGACAAAAATGAAAAACTTTTTTCTCCCTTTGTATGATGTGCAAATCTTTTATGTGTTTGCATTTCTCATTTGCATTTAGAGGTTTTAATTTTTCTCTTTTATAAATATAGACTTCCTGTAAATTCAATGGCTTACTTAAAATTATGTAGTTGAGGAATGGAAATTAATACAGTGATATCACAGCATCAGCTGCTGGGGCTGTTAAATATTGTTCCAGAAGAAAGGCTGCTGTATGTAGTGGTGCACAGCACAGAATAGAGCACCCACTTGTCTGCTGAGGAGTATTGTTTTAAACAGTGCTGGCCAGGCTGCGGCAGCATCACTAAAAGGTCTCGCACATTCTTACACCCAGTCGTCACTATGAGTGTTCTCACCCCGTGTGATTGTGTCTGGCAAGTATGCTGATTTTTTTGCACTCATACATTTTGTTTAATGGCATTATGATTTTAGCTTTTTCCTTTAGGATTGCATATTAAAGCTGTTTCAGTGTCTTTAAAAAACTCCTAGAATGCCTTTATGTGGGACTGTGGGATTGCCATCCTCCCCACACACCCCTTCTCAGCCCTTTGAGAGAAGCCTTTCATTCTGATTTTGGACTTTAACTGAGAGGTTTTCTAGGAGGAGTAAATCAAATTTACAATTTCTAACCTGTATTTCATGCCATTGTTACATTGCTGATTACTAACTTGTGAGAATTGCACACAGACTTACTTTTAGTGCAGTGCTCCCAATAATTAAGACTTTTTGGGAACCCCTAGGTGCTTAAAATAATTAGTTGAATGTGTGGGGTACTGCTATATGCGTAGGGTACTACTATATGGAGAATTGAATAGAATAGTACTGTATGGAGAATTTAGGTAGTGTTTGCACTTGACTGCATGATAGAGATAAAAAGTGTTTTAATTATATATGTGTCACTCTAATTTTGTTTAAATGTCAGTGAATTGATATTCTAGAAACAAAATAGCTGGAAGAAATAGTTAGATGTTAAAAATAGCAGTTTCTTTAGGGAGTACCTCAGAATGCCTGTTTTCGTATCTTGGAATGAAGACATTTTCTGCTGACTCTTGCACTTTGGGGTGTCAGTGGGAGGGTGATAGGAAGCTGAGTCTTTATGTCCTTCCAATTGCTCCCTTCTGCAATTTTAAAAACAAAACAGGGTAAGCCTCCTTCCCACTAGAGCTATTCTCCGGTCTTAGGATCAGAAGAATTCAGGGTAGTTTAAGCTTCTCTGACTTTTCATGGCCTAGGAGAGAATGTTGTAAGGAGGTATCTTAAGAACTTTGCAGCTGTGATTCAAGTTGATAGAAAAGAAGCAGTAATGAGCTCCACGGGCAACTACTTCCATATTTTACAAACAGAATGACAGTAGACTGTGACAAACTTTATATAAAGGACAAATTCATAAATTATATTTGGATGGTTGCTGAATAACATTAAATACCATGGAATATATCTGGAATGTAATTCAATTTACAGAATTAATAATGAGCATAATGGAAAAAATAGCATTGTTTTATTACCAGCTTACACCTATTACAGTTTCAGAAAGTCTTCATTTTCATGTGAGCCTTAATCGAACTAAATCTTTTCGCTCTTCCCCACAAGTGCGTGAAAACTGCATTCTTCTTTTTGTAGATTATTATTCACTGCAGTAATTGAAGCTGTAACTGAGCTTTAAAAATTTACTTTTTTTCAATTTGAATAGTTAATATAAGAGTGAACAAAATATGGTCTGAATACGATTCCAGATTTAATGTATAAATTGAACTCCATAATATGGAAGATTTGTCATTATCACATCTGAAGCTATTTGTTCCTCTTAACTTTGCTAGGTAGCTGCAGTGAGCACCATCGTGAATAGAGGAACTCCACTGAAAGCATTTGTTTTTAGAAACTACAATCACTTTCCTGGCGTTAACTCTCATTATATTGGAGGCTGTCAGTATAAACTGTGGCAGGCCATCCGAGCATCATCAGCTGCACCAGGTTACTTTCAGGAATATATTTTGGGTAACGATCTTCATCAGGTAAGTTGAAATCTTCTCCTTTTAATAGACATTTTCCATCATTACATGTGAGGGGGAATACAAAAGGTGTATGAATTTCCGAATTAGGACTAAGCCAGTATGTTAGTGGCAGATGGAAAGTCTAGAGCACGTAGGAGTAAGAAAGACAATCCTTAGCTTATATAGCCCCTACAAAACTAGAAAGAGTAGAGGCTTTGAAATGCTCATCTTGTCAATACAAACTGAGTTCTTTTGCTGTCCCTTTCTTCTTTGCCGGGCAGGAAACTTTATATGAGTTGCAAATTGCCTTTGACTTCCTGCTTACAACTGGTATTTCATTCAGCAGTATTTCACTAAACAGATGGTATAACTTAATATGTAACAATACAAAAGTGTGAAAAATTCAAATTGGGCATTTCAGTGTTACTTTTATTAGTGCACAATTCCTCTTTCCACTCTACTTTTAACTCTCTTCACTTATTGCTTGTTAAGCCCTGTACTGGTTCTGAGCCAAACCATCCCTTAAACTTAGGAGACAACTGTGAAATAAATATTTGAGAATAAAGTAATGTCTTCTATCAAGTGTGTACTCCTTTAATGATCCTGAGCAGTAAATAAGGAAAGTAAATGTATTTTTAGCAGTTTTCTAATGCTTGTGTTCTTGTCCTCCAGTGCCCCTTTACTGTTTGCTCGTGGGTTCTCTGGGTTTAATAGAATACTTCTTACAATATGTATTTACTTAAAAGTATTACTAGTTGCTTTAAAAAAAGATGTCTCAAATTTGTGACAGAAAGAAGTAAAGAAGATAACTGAGTCTAGACCCTTCCAGAAAGAAAGCATAGTATTCTATCCTTTAGAAAGTGCTATTACATTGCAACTGTATTAAGGTTAATCCCATCAGATGAATTAACCATTAGAAAATGACATAAGCACATTTTGAGTAGTAAGTTGTACCAGGATCACATGCTGAATTTCTCATGGTGCCCATTACCAGACTGTATAAACTCAGTAGCAAAGTGTAATGCTCATAAATAATGCTTAAGCAACTAGTAGCTGCAAGACCAAAGAGTGAAAGAATCATTTTTTTCTTCACTGATTAACAGATAATTTCACATGTGCATTGTAAAAACATGAAATAATCACAGAGTATATAATAATAATTTCAAAATTTAAGATGTATTTTGACTCAGCATTCTTAAAGAATGCTGATATATAAATTGAGGTTCACTAAAATTCTGCATAAACTGGAGTAGATATGCTCATGGAGAGCAGGGTGGTTCTGCTGCATCAACCAAACTCAGAGTTTTCCCATTTTCTTAGTGTGTTGTTTTTCCATTTTATTGATTTTTTTTTTTAATACCAAATACTACCTGAAATAAGCAAAGGTTTTTTTTTTTTTTTTTTAAGCTGAAAAGATGGAGTGACGCATCATATATTCCAACACTAACATTGCTTGAGATCCTAAAACATGGTCACCTTAGATCTGGTCAAGCAGAAGTGAAAAGGAAACTACTTTATCCTTTGGAGCTCTTCCAAACCACTCCTTAACTGCTTGAATGGGTCAGTGTTGAGCTATGTGGGGAGCTTTTCTTCCTTGTCTCACCTTTCTCAGCCCCCTCTTTCCTTGAATGGAGAGCACATCAAAGTCTGGTTTTGCTTCTATATGAAGGATAGCTAAACAAAAGAGAATGATTTTTATCTTCTGCACAGGACTTAGACAATTATTTATCCTAACATCATTTTTATTGCCAGATTTGCCAGACTATAGTGGCAGGTTTTTATTGCCAGAAGTCAGTAAGGTGGATGTTCATTTCACCAATTGTATTCACTTTAAGCTCAATTCACAGGACTCGAGAATGTAAAGGGGTGATAAGTGTTAACAACAAATAGGTCTAGTATTTTCAGATGCGTAGACCTAGACTGGCATCTAACTCATTTTTTTTTTTTACCTCTTTATAAATCTTTATACTTTCTTGGCTTGAATGTTTTCACTTTCATAAGGTGTGAAGGCCTAAGTGTTTTCAGTACTAAAACCGTCTACTGCAGTAGAACTGGAGGATAAACTGATCAATTTTAAACTTTCACGTTGTGTGAAAATCTCTCTTCCACCCATGTGTGATATTCAAACATTTTAAAGTTCTTTTAGAATCCAAACTGAAGAAACTATCATCTTGTTTCATGTTTGTCTTTATCCGGACTGCACTTTTCTTATCACATCAGTATTTGCGTAATTTGCTATTTTGTCTGAGATGTGCTTGTTTTTTAATGCGCCGCAGGGAAGCAAACTGCTACATGGCGAATGCTGTAGAGTCTCTGTGCAGATTTTTATCCCAATTTACTTTTCCCCTAGTTCATGTGGAACCTAACTCGAACAACCTTGTTTTAACCCTGAGGTAAGAGCCTCAATGCATTTAACAGACTGCTGTCCTAAAGTTCTTGGGAATAAAGGTACCTCCTTGAAAATGCAAGGCAATTAAATATTTTATTTCTGAAAAAGAATCCAAGGTGACCCTTGAGTCTTTGGGCATTTGAATTAAAGACAAAATATATGCATAAATACATTTCAAAATAAATAGAACAGCAAAGGCAATCGTTTCTGTTTATGGTAGCTTTTTTACTAATCTTCAGGCTTTAGGTTTCAAAGTACGTGACCATTCTACTCAGTTTTCAGTCATAGCTGCTAACAAAGACCAAGCATGAGATAGTGGGTATTCATTTAGGGTCATTATTGTAAAACTACTAGGATTAAGGTTTTTTTGTTCACTCTAGTTGTCATGTTAAATTCCTTGATGGATCAAATGTCAAGCTAACGCTTGTGGCTTGTGTGGAAATACTTGTTCTTCCCCCTTTTATCACTCCGAGCTTACACAGTCCAACAGATCAGACTGCATTTGAAATATGGCAATGAAAGAAGCATAATGTTATATAACTGGGAGCAAGACACCCTCAGTAGGAGCATGGCTTTTGTAAAATGCAGCAGTGCAGTGTGCATTAATATTAAGTAGTAAATTACAATTATGCCAAAGGCTTCAGTATTGTAGTAGTGTCAGAAAGATGATGTGTTTTTGCAGATTTTTTTAATGGAATGGAAATTTACATCAGCTTATCAACATAATCTCTTTTTTATGTTTAATTATGCTATTTCCATATTAACTCTCATACAGCCTGTTTTTGCAGTGTTGATGTTTCTAAACAATTCAAAGACTAGAGGCTACTTGTGAAAATGATGGTAAAATGCCTGTGAAAACTCAAAATAGTAAATGAAATGGTTTCTGCTTCCTGTCTTTGAAGCTTAAGATTGTAAAGGATTATATAGGGGAAAGTATTTTTGCATTGCCTTATCACTCAGTTCTACCTTTAAATCTGAATGAAAAGCACTGTGGCAGCTGACCTGACTTCAAATGTATGAAAATAATATTCTGACACCAGAAATTTGGTAACATTTTTATAGGCAGTTTGCCTGTCTTCCTCTGTTACGTAGCTTTTGTTGAAACCGGAATCCTTTTTTAAACTACATAAAGTAGTTGTATGATAGAGGTATGTGTAGGTCTCTTAAAAAATATAGGTGTAACTCTAACCATGTATGTCAGAATCATATCTGAATTGTATCTGCTTTTCATTTTAACCCTCACTTTTCTATACATACCTGTATTTATATATGTGGGTGTTTGAGCAACACGTGCTTCCCTTTTTTCTAGGGTATTTCCAGTATGACTTTTTGTACTCACTGTAGATGTTGAGGATTGTAAAGCATCTTAATTTATCATCAAGATCATAAATTATTATTTCCATAACTCTATTAGCATAATAGTTAAAGATGACACTTGTAGGTGCCTGAACATTTATTCTTATTTATATGGTAGATAAGCTGACAAATTTCCACAAAAAGTAAATAGCTCAAAAATAAACCAAATAGCAATATTTACATTTGGCTCAATCACGCTGTGCTATCCAGCTCTACTCAGTCAAGTAGGAAAAAAAAAAAACAGTGCAGCTGTTGGTAGATGAGGGGAGGAGGATTAATATTCTTTGTGGTTCAAAAGAGGAACACATTAACATTCAAAGGGATTTAATCCCTGTTACATGCTTCTCCAGGAACCATGCAAGTCAAGAGAGACCAAGTCCTGATGTCACGGTATACAAGCTGTATTGCCACATGTGTCAGCTTTTTTTATATTAACCTCTATTTATGAAGCCCCGATCATCTCTTAGCCTCTCCCGGCTCTTAAAACAAGTGCTTTCCCACCCGCGCTTCCCACAGAGGTGGGACTGGTTCTTATTTCTGTTCCTCTTTTTTTGTGTAGAGTGAAAGGCATTCCTTTTCCAGCCTGCTCTGTAACACCACTGCAGTAGGAAGCATGGTGCTTTAAGAAAATTGCCAGTGAAATAATAGAACAATTTAACATTTAACAAAATCATTATGCACACTTCATTTACTAGGTTTAACAGGAGAAACTAAATTTGTGCCAACAGATTAATTAAAAGGCAGCAGGACGGAGAGGGGATTTAAGGAACTTCTTGCCTCAAAATAAAATATACTCAGTTTAATACAGAGGATTTTGATTTTTTTTTTCCTTGATAATTTCCCATGGTTTCATTGCTACTTAAAAATTCTATTAAAATATTGGGGCTGACTTGTGCTAGTGTTCACAAACTCATTTCTTCTGGACCTACTTTGAAGAAGAATTTTTAGCAAGGTGGTTAAAATGTTGGCATCTAACCTGATGGTGGAGCCTTATGAGTGCAAGTCTAACAGTATGTGTGGGGACTATTTAGATATAAGAAGAGAAAGTGAAGCATGATATGCTGTAACTAAAATTTCAAGTTTCATCTTGATAATACAAGATGATTCATAGTATTTAAGACTATTTTTATCCTTTTATTAGATAGTATTTCTGGAAAGCTGTTTCCTCTTTGTAATCTGTTACAGGCCAGGCCTTTAAGAGTGATGTGCTTAGTGGATCCTACCCTAATTGGTTTTACATGGTAGCTTTTAAAATTAGATTCAAGGGTGCTTCCCAGGCTCTAAGAAGACATAGAATATAGGTCACATTGAAGTTCTTTTCATTCTTAGGATATGCCACGGTGATCAGCATGCACTCGAGCTACACAGACTGTGATTTAATAGGTATATCTTGTTCTCACAATGATAGAAATAAATATTTCTTTGTTTCTCTGCCTAGCTGTTGCCATACACATTTTCCTGCAACCTTTGAGGCAAAATCGTCTCCTGTTTAAGGAAAGGAGAATTTCCTGATACGTGCCAGATACATGTGTTTATCTTTTGCCCTGCAGATAGAGGTTTGGTTAGAGGTTTTTGACATGGATGTATATGATGCAGTTTAGCTGCCTTCCCCAAATTGTTCTTTTTACTGGGGTTGCTTTGCAGAGCGGGTTGCTTGCAGAGTTCCCATAGGAACCTGCCAAGTGAAGTGTTTTGTGAAGGTTTGTTTTATGAAATAAAACTGGGAGTGTGCTTTCTTTTGGTACTTAACTTGAAAGCATTAGAGTTTTCATCTACTTCATAGTATCTGTGAAGTGATGCTATGATATAAATGTAATTATCAGAATGCCTATTGAAAGAATCACCATCAAATGAAATCACTGCCTCTCTTCTCTCCTCTCTCTCTCTCTCTCTCTCTCTCTCTCTGTGTGTGTGTTTTTTTTTGGACTTTGGAGTCCATATATCTTCACTGATACTGTTTACCAGTTAATAATTAGTACAAAAAAAATGTAAAATCAAAGGCTGCTGGTACAGTGAGCAAGTAAAACATAAGTTCATTCAGTAACCAGTGTAGAGTCACTGTGGACTGATGCAGTCGAGTTCTGATCTTGCTGGCCACCATTTCTGAGGAGAACTGAAAGAAATATTCGTAGTAAATTCTTGATGTCTCAATCTTTTTTTTTTTTTTTCCAGATTGCTTGTTTGTCTAATACTGACTTGACAGGAGCCATATTTCCATGTGAAATAGCCTTTGGATTTTATCTGCAGTGAATATCAGAGTCAAGGAGTAACTGTTGATACCCTCTTAGCTCTTCTCTTAAGGAAGATTTGATTGTGGTGTGTATATAGGAATCTATGTAGAATGTGAAGTATCTGCCATGTCACCAACTTTGTCAGTTACCATCTACTCTAAATTTCCCCTCTGTTTTGCTGTTTAGGAGACTGCACTTCGTTTTTGTTTTTCTTTTTCTCTCTCATAGATCATAGATGTAGATTCTACTGCTGTGATAGTGCTAGTTTTCAGCATGTATGCAAAATATGCATAAAGTTGATTAGTTTAATACCCAGTATATTCACAGTAGTTGAATAAGGCACAATGTCTTTGCCTTGTTTCCTGTACTGAGCTCCACTTCCAGTGCAAGGATTAATCTGTTATGAGTTTTCCCAATCCTCAACATGTTGAAGATAACTTCAAAGATTCTTTGCTTTAAGAAAAAAAAAAAAGTGTATATCTTTACTACTAAAAACAGCAGCATAAATATATTTTAGACTTTTGGCTGCAGATTCTTTTGGAATTATTTCAGCAGGCATTTCCTTAGGAAAAAAAATGATGAACTGTAGAACTAAACAGTTTCCCTTGGGCTAGGTCCAGTTCTCGGTCATGGTTGCCAGCTACATCATACAGCCTACTTCATAAGCACATAATGCTGTCTTTGCTTCTGCTACCCTTGTAGAAAGCTACTTCAAGTTCCCATTTTTCTGATAGCCAGAAAATTTTCAGTTTTTTAGTCTGAGTCTATTCATAGCTAATTGATGCCCATTCTTCCCATGGCAGTGCCATTCTCTAGTTCAATTAACTCCCCTTTTTGTAGTATTTGCCCTTTTGATGTGTTTATAGAAAGCACTCATACTCCTTTTCATTTTGTTAATGTAAATATGCTGAGCGGCCTCAACCTTAAAAAGGGGCTCTGTGTTCCTCCCGAGTCCAGACTAGTGGCCCTTGGCTGCACCTGCTCCAGCTGGAGACATCTCCCTCCAAACCGGGCCCTTCACTGCGCTTTGGCCTGGCCCAGCACATACAGGGCTACGTGGGATGATATACTAGGTTGCAAAATAAGCATTTCTAAATTAGAAGCAGAATCCAAAGAATTTGATCAGGCTGGAATGTTAGATGCATTCTGGATGTTTTCTTAACTGTATTCTATACTTTTTCTTTTTATAGAAGGTACAGCAAAAAATTACATTTGCCTTTTCAATAGCCACTCCATACAGTGGTTCTAAATCATTCCATGAAAGTTCTGTACTCTGATCTTTCTACTTTTGGTCTGTGTGATTTTGCCTTTGTTCTGCAGAGCACAGCTTCGTGTTTTTAAGCACTTTCTTTCCTTATAGATAATCCCATTTGGATTTCCTCAGACCTCAAGGTCATGCTGTATTCTCACCAAAGCCTCTGTATTTATAATACCTTTTAATTTTTACAGTAAGATTCCATTAGCACAATATAGATTTGAGAAAATAATAAAGATGATGAGGCCCAAATCAGCCTTTGAATAATTCTCTTATAAAACTAATCACCAGGCCAAGAGTTGCTCATTGAGTATAGACTGCTGTCCATCTCATTAGCCAGTTATTTCTCCACTGTAAAGTTTTTAAATGAAATATCTTGACAGCTTATTGACAAATAACCTTTCATGGTGATTGCTAATATTTAGCAAGTCTTCATCAGTAAGCTGCAGGAGTATATTTCCTCTGTCTGACATATAAACATAAATTCTGTAGTGTTTTCTGGGCAGCTGGGCATTTTCTTTGATTTAATAGCTAGCTGGAATGAGTTGATAAGATAATCACCAAGCAGCCACCTTAGTAGACTACTCAGGCTGAAGATGTATCAAGTGCAGACATGACTGATGTAAAGTAAAATAAAGTACTAAATTGTTAGTTCATATTAGCAGTAATACTGATGAGCTCTGTAAAGCATTTAGTGTAACATTTGTTGCATTAATTTTTTGTGTATGCAAACATTGTAGTACAAAAGAATTTTTTTCCATTTGATCAAAGGGAATTATTTTTTCAGTTATCTTTTTCAATATTGAGCAATTATCGCTGTTCTGAAGTATTTCTTCCTAATGTCTGCAGAAAATTGTTTTTGACTTACTTATAGATAACCTTATAAAGCAATGGGCAGAAGATGTATCCTGTCTGTAAGTGAAGGAATTGGCTCATTCTTCCTACACATCTCTAACAATTTAGAAGAAATAAATTAGTATCTGTCACCAAGTAAGGTCTCTTTAGGGAACAGCAATGTGCAGAATCCATTATAAATTGTATTTAGTGACCTACTGGCATGTCTGTTAGCATAACTATGGAGCATTAGTCATTTTCTTCAAATAAATTAGATGAAATGCCTTATCTTTGTAAAGAGCTAACTAACATTAGGTCTTTGTACGTTACATGGAAAAACATCTAATTACTAAAATTACTTTTCTTTCTCATCTCTTGTGCAACAAAGTGGAACAGACCTACCGTTTGTAATAATATTTTCTAGACTTAGAAATAGCTTGTGTGAGGAAGGATATAAAGATTTCCTGTGCTTTTTGGGAGCACCTCTTCAACAGTTTTGTCCTCAGCAGCTCTGTAACCAAACTCATTTATTACTCCCAAGAGGAGAGCGGTTATTTATCTAAAAATTAATCATCTTTCAAAGTTCAGTGCAATCACCTTTATGTTGAGAGAGCATATTTGTACTCATCGCTGTAGTAACTAGCTTATTATACAATTAAATCTAAATGTATAGGTTCCTTTACCCTATAGATATTTGTTACCTGAGTAGATCTCACAGGTAGTAAAATAACCTTTCTTAAACCTGTTTGCTGCTGTGAGGACATCTGCTGATAATGATTTTAGAAAACAGCAAGGCATACCCATTTCACTTATGGAAGTAAATGTGTTTTGCTTGAAGATCTTTTATTTTGTAATAAAAAATACCCTTGTAATAGTGCAAAAGCATTTCAAGCTCCTCATTTAAAGCAGTAAGCATTATTTTTAATCAGCATGTGTTCATGCTGATTAAAAAAATCATCAAATGTGGATTTTAAATGCGGGATTTGAAAAATACTTTTCAAAAGTCCATTTAAAGTCTTGTCTTAGCCTGTGATGATAGCCTTATATTAATTCTGTCTCCACTTTTTCACAGATGCAAGGAAAGTAAACAACAGAGCAAGTCTGTAAAAGTGAACTAAAATGCAAAGCATGTCTGCATGGGCAGTGAGGTGAAATGGTTACTATGGAGCCAACAAACTCGACTTCCAAATATCAGAGTTGGCTTTCCCAAGTCATGTATCCCTCACTCAATGCTGGATTCTTATTTTCTTCACAACGTTTAGCATCATTTCAGTAGAACTGTGCAGCACACAGGATGGTTTTCAGAACCATTATGAGGCACAACTTGAAGCTGACAAAATTAGGAAATGTAATGACAGGCTATGAATGTGCAGTGTGTTCTGAACTTTATAAGAAAAAAACAACAGGCCATAGTAAAGGATGATTGTGTTTGTTTTTAACCATCTTAAAGTCCATAAAAACAGTTATTAAACTTAATATTAGAATCATGCTCTTATGCATATTCACAATTTTTACCATCTTTGAGACTTTCAGTGGTATTTTCCTTCTGGTTGAAGAATTTGTCTCCGTTTGACTCTTAATGTTTAATTGGGCCTTTCTTTATCCATTAAATTGGGGAAAAAGGGATATCTTCACCAACGACTTTTAATTGAGGCATGTACCTACACAAGATGCTTTCCCCCTTCCCCCCTACTCCATATTTATGACCTAGCAGTCAAATCATGAGGGAACCTGTTCCGATTATATTGCAATTATCAGAGTATTTATAGAAAATATTAGCTAAAGCTTTTAGAGTTCCAGATAATCATCACTAGCCCCTAAAAATATGGTTGTAGTTGCAAAATGAATGTTTTTTTGTAAAAATTGTGTGGAAAAAATATTTCCTAAAGTTCATTTAGGAGTTAGTTCATACGTTCTAAGCAAGACACAGAGATTGAACATTTGCTGCTGGGAACGCCATGGCATAAGACTGAGAATAATCTCTCAGTCTCCAAGTTCACTGCTTCACTGTCGTGGATAAGGCTGTTTATAGATGTATTAAGCTCTCTTTTAAAATTCATTTCATTACTTCCCACTTCTTTCCTGTGAGGGTGACAGAGCCCTGGCACAGGCTGCCCAGAGAGGCTGTGGAGTCTCCTTCCCTGGAGATC
>JAUBNY010000346.1:2783010-2795358 GCA_032275445.1 Crypturellus soui
TGACGGCCTTCAGGCCCCGAGCCACCTCTGTGCTCTGGCTCTACCCTCATTCCTGTTTTCAGGGCCTTGGAATGCGACATCCAAACTCAGATGCAGACGCCCAGCACAGCCTCGCACACACCAAGTGGAGGGCAGTAACCCCTTCCCCAGAGCTGCCGAATATGTCCTCTAGCCCAGTGTGATGGTAGTGCTTATGGCTGCGAGAGGCTGCGCTATCAGCGCACGATCTGCTGTGCTGCTCAGGCTGTCTCTCTCCCGCTGTGTGCGCGTGGGTGCTGCGCCGTGGCACTGTATCTAATAATACCCACAAAATGGGAAACTAACTCTGTTAAGGTACCTCGGTCTGTCAGACAGGAAATCATAAATTTATTAGGAATAGAAAAGATTTGAGGTTGTACATAGTATTCATTGCCATGTGGAAACGGAATTACGTCTGAAGTTTATAGTAACATTTAAAATGTAAGCTTATATCGACAAACTAATTTTATATCCTTGTATGTGACATAAAGCAAAGACACTTTCTGCTTTGTAGTAATTTTTTTATTTGAAGACTTGAGGGAGCAGATATGGTATGCTAGTATGGGTTTGTGACATTTAAATTGCATTCTGAAAATATATTTAATAAACCAGGTATTGGGCAGGGGGATATAGCAGTACACTTACCTTGAAGGCTGCATTATATAGATGCATTTTGCGTGTCTCACTGATGCTTATAGTTGTTAATCACTACGTGTATATATACATATATTTATATATACATAAATGTTCTGAAATGCATTACTGTGCAGATGCAATTTTATTCATGGAAAGCCCCCATATTCAGTTCACAGTCTGTTCAGTGCAGCTTGTCACTTGTTCCCCTACTCTCTCAGTGATTGGCACACGGCTGTTGCAAAATATGGATTAGATTAATTATTCCAGTATTTTCTTTATAGAATCTTTAAAAGCCTTGGAACAGCCTCTCTGGAAGATGTTCTGGTTTCAGTGTAACTGGAATATCATTTCCTCCTCCTCAAGTGACCACTGTAAGCAAAAGCAGTATTGTAAGGATCAGCGTGTAGCAGTGAGCTGACTGGAAGCACAATGTTTGTAGGAACAAACTACCAGTTGTGATCTGCTTGCAAGGACAGAAAAAATCCATTCCTTTTCTCATTCGATCTTTCCTCTGACTTTCTGAGAAAGAAGTGTACTTGTATAAATCCTAGAAATTTTGCAAAATATGTTTAATTTAAAAATCAATAGGAATGGATATTCACTTTAGTTTCAATAAACCTGAATTAGACTATATTTATATATATTCCACCAGTCTGGTATCATTCTGATAGACATTTGCTTTGTGTGGACATATGTAGTTTATCTGCTTTTCGTTTTTTACTTGTCAATATGACAAAAATGCCGCATATTCCAGCATGAAATACATCTTATCTTCTGATAACACCAGTCTTTCCCATGGTGAAGAAATCATGTTTAATTAAATTATATTGACAAGATCAATGAAAATTACTTGGTAAACATTTTATTTTAGAGTTTTAAAAAAAAAGTAAGCACCACAAAGATAAGTATTAGGATTTTAGATTATGCTCCTTGGAGACTTATATGACAGACAAAAACATCCTTGTATTTAGTTTTCTGCGCAGAATCTAATTTAAACACAGGCAAGATCAGTAGGCACTGAAGAGGCCATTCATTTTAGAAGTGTCCTGAGCAAACTGGACAGTAGTCCAGAATGAGTTCAAAGAGCTTTTGTAGATTGAAATGAAAGCTTAATAATATAAAAAAACCCTCAGTAATCCTGTTTTTACTTATTTATCACAGCTGTAGTTAAAAGGGGGTTTCTGTTAAATGTGCGTCAATGCCTAAAGACTAATTCCAAGTTATTCCTGAGGAGCTTGCCTTTTTTATTATTCTTGTAACGTGTTGGTCAGGTTTTAGGATAGGGAGCTTTCATAGATTGTTTGTTATAGTCCATATTCTTCTTTCCCATTTCTAGCATTTTCTTTATAGAGATTTTGAATGGATGCAAACTCTTTATTCTCTGCTGTGTTTACTTACTCTTCTTAACATCAGAAGCCCTAGAAAACCGAAGCCTCTGCGTGTTTGTGCCGCCTACCCCCCGGGCCACAGAGGATGTCGTACAGTGGCTCCGGAGACATGCGGGCGCCAAGCAGCAACTTAGCCTGCTTTGGAGCAGAGGTGGTGCTGGGCGGCAGTGGGCAGCCCTTATCTTCTTGTATGTGCCCAGGCAGCAGAGATGCCCTGATTAAGTGTTCCCTTCTGCAGTGGGAACTGCCAGTGCCAGGAGAGCCTGTGAGCTCATTGCTAAACTAAGAGGAAGGTTTCTTAACTTAGCACAAAGAAAAGCAAAGAGACGTGCTGGTGGTTTGGTCTGGTTTGGTTTGGCTTGCTTGCCTTGAGGAACACTGCAGTCCCTAGGAGTAGCAGCCTCCTCCCAGCTTTTGCGAGGGGCAAGGAGGCTGCAGTGAGGCTCACCCCGTTACAGCCGTACTGACCGGGGGAGGACAGCTCTACAGCTCTGTACCCCTAAGCAGCCCATCGCGTCTACACAATTACTGGCAAGCACAAAATAGACCCAAACAGGAAAATGGGACCCCTTAAGTAGCCCTGCAAATCAGTTTTCAGCCTACTTTATTTCAGCAGTCTGCCTTGGCACCAGGATAAGCTCTTGAAGTGGTCTCAAAAATTCACTTCTCTTCTGTGTTTCTATCCGTGCTGCCTGCAAGGTGTTTGGTCACAGTTTGCTCAGACACTCAGCCCAGGTCTTCTGTGCGCTGCTGCACAGGGGCCCGGATAGCCCCAGCTGCTGCACAGCCCAAACCACACAGCGGCACTAGAACACACTTGGCATCTGTTTCATCTGAATGTTTACCAATATTAGTGCTATGGGTACTGTGTACATTACATTACATTTGCAGTTTCTTTTAGGACCATATATTATGGATAACAGTAATGCACATGTTTTTATTTCGTAGGATGGAGGTCTGCTTCTCAATAATCCCTCTGCATTGGCAGTTCACGAATGCAAGTGTCTGTGGCCAAATGTCCCGCTGCAGTGTCTAGTGTCACTGGGCACTGGCCGATACGAGAGTGAAGGGAAGACGCATGTCACATACACCAGTTTGAAAGCCAAACTCACAAATGTTATCAACAGTGCTACTGATACAGAAGGTTAGTGTTTCAAGATGTATTTTTATTGTTTTTAATTGCTTGTGATTCTTCGGTTTCAACTCAGAGAGCAATCCTACCCATAGCAATATCTCAGATTCATTTAGACAAAAATTAAATATAGACAGAAGTAGAATTGAAATGATTGTTCTCAGTGAGTTATTTTCATCAAACTATTTTATTATTTTGTGCATGTCTGCTATATTTCATGCGAGTTTCTTACTCCCAATTTATGTAAAGTTGGTGTTTTATCCTAATAGATTCTGCAAATGCATATGGTTTCCACTGATATCAGGAGGAACAAAGCATGTGGTTTCAAAAATAAACTCTGGTCCTAGATTTGGAATATCTTGTAACTCTATCATTAGCTGTTTCATTTCTATAAACTGAGGAGATACTGATAGACAAAAATATTAAAAAAAGCTGAGGTTCATAGTGAATTGATTAATGTTGACAAAGTAGATTTGAGGAAATTGGATGTTACATTATGAAGGAAAAAGGGGGGTGTATTAAATAGAAGAAGGTATAAGGGAGATGGTGAGACAAGAAGGTAGCTGAGTAATTTACAGGAGGAAGGACCAGAAAGAAGATTTCAGGACAAAACTGTGGTACTTACCATCTCATTCATGATGTTTTTTACTTTAAAACTCTTATATAAATATAGATGTTAAAAAGAATGAAAGACAGTGGTAAGAATGCAAAAAAGAAGGAAATAATAGAGAACAGAAAGGTGAAAAGTCGTGGACATGGAAGATAAGTGAAGAGCTAACAAAGAGGAGAGAGGAAATATGTTATAGAAAGGAAGGTACAGGAGGTGAAAGAAAGGATATGTAAATATACTCCATAACCAGTTTCTTAGCATACTTGTTTCATGAACTTTTAGAATTTACCATGAAAATTTAACTTGAAGAAAATATTAAATCCAAAAGAAAAATCTGTAGTAAAAAAAAAAAGGGGGGGGAATTAGTGATAAATAAAATAAACTGTTAAACTGGGCAACAGCAGTGTGGAGGTGTGCTCTGCTCCTGCTCTTAGAACACACTTCTGTTTCCAAAGGACTGGAATGGATATTTAGAATTAGCTTTTGGTCAGCTGCAAAGCCTTCTTCATTGGCATAGCCATGAAGTTGTTTTGGAATAAAAGATGAAGCTTTCCAGGGATCATTTGTAAACCTTGTCTCATCAGGGTTTTTTCCTAAGCTGTTGACATGGAAAAACATTTATTCAGCAAAGCAGCACATATTTACACTTCAGGTGTCACTTCAGGTCACTTATTGTTCAGAGATCTTCAGAGTATTTGTGTGTCTCATTTAAATATAAGCATTTCCTACATTTGTTTTAAATACAGAAGTTCACACCATGTTGGATGCGCTGTTACCTCCGGATACCTATTTCAGATTTAATCCTCTTATGAATGAAGACATAGCTCTGGATGAAAATCGAAAAGAGAAGCTTAATCAGTTGCAGACAGATGGAATTCGTTACTTAGAACGAAATGAAGAAAAACTGAGAAAAGCTGCAAAAATTTTAACACAAGAAAAAACAACGTTGCAGAAATTTAGTGACTGGTTAAGATTAAAGGCTGACATGTATGAAGGCCTTCCCTTTCTTTCCAAATTGTGAATATGTAATGCATGAAATGCAGTAAGTGTAAATCTTGTTCCAGAAAAGTACTGTAAAGGAAAATGTTTATTATGGTAAATATATGGCAAACCTCTTTGGAGAGCTGTCTAAACAATTCTGGAGAAAGCAGTTCAGGGCAGGGATTTTATGCGCATTCACTTGATACGAGGTTTTATGGTGTTAATTATTTTTTGAACCTTTGGGATTTTCTTGTTGTACTACTTAAGTTTGTTAAAATCACTAAAACTAAAAACAATGGCAGCAATTGTGCTACGCAGTTTTGGATGTATGTACCATAATCATGTTGACAGTAAAACTTTATCGACTACCAAGCTATTCAAAATGAACAGAAAATAAAATGTGCATTAACTTTATAGTAGGCAGTGTATCTGTTATGCTTTTGTATTGCTGGTCAATTTAAAAACTTTTACAAAAGTTTCTCCTGTGTTAATTGCACTTTTACAGTGGAAAGATTAAAGTTTACTTTTTTATTTTCATCTTTTTTGTACATAACAGTATTCCAGATATTAGGCTAAAAGTGACATTAAATAATCACAATTAACCGATCTTCCTGGAAATTCCTGCTCCTTGTTTTCATAGGAATAACTTCAGGTAGGTTCATTCATTATTTGAAAATAATTGCAAGCCCCCAAACTTTTTCCGAGCAGCTATTCCAGTCACAGGAAAAAGGAAATAAAGTCTTGAGACTGTTGTAATCTCGCCACACTCTTAACCACTCCTTGCTTTGCAGCTTGCTTCTTGCTCCCGTCAGGAAAGGTGGCGTGAGAGCCACGACTTTGTTAGTGCCGTCGTGAAGACGCTCCCGGGACAGCGAAGCCCCCGTTGGCTCCTGGAAGCAGCAGGGCTGCAAGGAAGCGCCTGTGCCTGTGTGCCCAGCACTGACGCTGCCTGCTGCCCGCTGCAGGAGGTTCTGCCTCTTAGTACTACAGGGCATGAAGAAATGGGTGTTTTATACAATACATGGATGTATTTAATGAGCATGGTGGGATGGAGCTGGCCCTCTGCCCACCAAGTGCCCCTGAAACAACTGGACTAAAATGTCTAGTTTTGGCAAACACCAGCTTCAGCAAACACCAGGGCATCCAGAAACAAAAGCCACTTTTGGCACTTGGCTTTTCAGGAGTGCCTTTGCATTTTCTGCTAACAAAATAACACTTCCTTTGAGAGTCACCCCTGGTACCTGTCATCCGAAGTCACTGAAAATGCTACTAGGCTGACTTTAAGGGCATGACTTGGCAGAAGACAACTGAGACCAACATTAGAACATTATTTCAAGGGCTGCTACATAATATTCTGTGTCCATGGAAGAAAACACTTGATTTGAGTTGTCCCTTTTTTTAACCTGAGAAGTAATTTGCACCTTTGTCCTTTTACCCAGGACAAATGTTACTCAATATAAATTCCTCCGCACGCTCCCTCGCTTATCTTTGTTTTTCTCAGTGAAGCTACTAAGTCATTGGTAAATAAGCTGTAGCCTTCGATCATTTTTATTGGCCCCAGTGCAAGCAAATTATAGATGTATAAGGGATAAAAAAGCCTTTGTCATTCACTAGTGAAGAGGAAAAAGAGGAAAAACAGCACTGAGAGGCAGGGACATTAGAACAGAGAGGCAGTGATTTAAAGATGGGAGATGAAAGAGTGTGAATGTGCTCTGCTCGTTTTGCTCTTCAAATACCAAAAACATCCCCCTTGCTGGGCAATAAAAATATTCAAAAGGAAAATCTTACATTCTTGGTGCAACTCTACTTTGTGCAACTTCCCTTTTATATCTTCAATCTCAATTACTCAAAAAAAAAAAAGGACAAGACAAACAAGAATTTTAGCTTTTCCCCTTGGTTTGATCTAGTTTAATTATGTAGAAAATAAACGTCAATATTATTCTGATGAAGGTGGTAGAACAGGCATGTCTGAGTTCAGCTGTGCTGCAGCGTCCTTCAGCGCAACGGGCAGTGCAGGGTACCCTCCTGCAGCACCAACATTTCTACCTACCCTGGCAAAGCACAAAGTCATCCCTAAGGATACCAAGGCAATATTATGAATTCATAACTTTCCAGTCATAGGTGTTTGAGATAGTTATTTAAGAAAACACTTGTCTGAAATGAACAGATTGGCAAGATTTCTATTTAATTTTAATAAAAAATAAAACCTGTAGTTAGTGGACACTAATGTAACTGATGCACTAAACTAGCTCCTTCAGTAGGAATATCTTTGCAGATGAAATATTATTTCTGTTTAACATAATGCAAGGATATTTATTCATTTTGAAGTTCTCTGAGTTGTCTTCTCAAAGGTAAATTCAACATTTTATTAGGAGCTGATTAAAGGAAGTAAACTGGGAAAACTAAGAGTGTTCCAAATGAGGCTGCAATATCTCGAATTAGCTTTAGTTAAATACCAGGTTACACGGAGTTCTTTGCTAGCTGCCTACAAAGCTTCAGTTGCAGCTCTGTTAAAAATACCACGCAGTTTTGTAGAGCGCTTGGCTTATCTAAGCAACCTTTCAGAAGACTTCATTAAGTGAATTCTAGACTGACGGAAGGAGCTATTGGACTTTGGTGATTCCATATTTAGAAAAATCGCAATATACTTGTTATTGGAGGAGGCCTTTCCGAGTGGATATACATGGATGTATGTAATGAGCGCGCAGGAGGGAAGGCGGGATGGAGCTGGCTGTCTCTGCCAAGCGCCCCTGTGCTCCAGCCCACAACACGGAACATGCGAAGCGCGTGGGCTTCGTGGCAGACCCCTGTGCCGCCCAACTGGCATCCGTGGTGTAGAGAATGGGAAGCTGCGTTAGGAATTGGGAAAGTATTAATATTTGAGATGGAACAAATGCATGTAAAGACATATATATAATAGTAACAACATGATATAAATCTCATGAAATACGGTTTACTCGTGACTACAGAGGGCAAAAAAAATCAAAGGAGGAGATATATATATGTGTGTGTATATACATATATATATATATATATATATGTAAAAGAACAGGCTGTATTTCAGTACAGGTTCATTTTACAAAAAAGTTCTGGTTCAATTCAAATATATTGCTGTTTTTTTGCCTGATGAGGAGATATATATCCGTGAGGAGATATATATATGTGTGTGTATATACATATATATATATATATATATATGTAAAAGAACAGGCTGTATTTCAGTACAGGTTCATTTTACAAAAAAGTTCTGGTTCAATTCAAATATATTGCTGTTTTTTTGCCTGATGATGTTTTGGAAAGGGAGAGGGGGACGAGGATGTTATTCAGTTGGGGCGAGAGCTGGATTAAGCTCTTGCACTGCAGGTTGTCTTCACTAGCATTCCACTATTACTGTAACAAAGTTGTTTCTTCCTCGCGTTTTTTGGAAGTGCCTGTACAGTTGAGTTGCGCTATAAAGTAATTAATTCGGACTGTTTTGGGCCACGGTGTTTACGTTCCCAGGATGCAGGTACTGAAGCCTTTCAAACGAAACTCTTTGATCCTCAATATTGCAAGTGCTGCACTGTCTGTCAGGCACTAATTAGGAGTTTTCTCTCCCCTTTAAACCACTTCAAAAATGTGCAGGTGCGATAGATTTATCGCTCTAGCTGTAATTAGTTTTTTAGTTACTTCAAGGAGAACTGAGCAGTTTGCAAGCACTCTGACCTACAACACTATTGATGAAGAAGAACTCTGCAGGAAGGTTACGGAGGTATTTGCTGCAGTATCACACATGATATCCTCATATGGACATGAGAAGATGGAATAGGGAGAACTGGAGGGGACTCTGCTAAATAAGGAACAAGTTTAGATTTGCTAAATAAGAAACAAGGAAGTTTAGATTAAGAGGGTTTATGAACAGAGAGCAGATGGACTAGTTCTGGGTCAAACTATCACATTTTGACTAATGACTTGGAGGAACTGAAGGACTCACGTTGCACATCCATAAATCTAGGAGGGATCGTAAATATTCTGAGCAAAAGGCTTTCGGTGCAGTGTGAATTTGAGAAAAAAAATAGGCTAGAATGAAAAAAAAACCTCCAGTATAAAAATACAAAACTGACAATGGAAAAAGGAATAGCCTAATGCAGAAGCTCTAGTTAAAGGATTCCTGCTTTGAAGCAGCTCCCCTGGGAATGATGTATAGTTAGTTACCAGTCAACAGACTGCAACTCAGAGTCAGCAAATTAACAGCTACAAAAATAAGTAGGTTTCTCAATATACCACAGAGAATTCCATGGATAGGGTAGTGTGGATGAATCCAAAAAATGAGACATTAATGAGAAATTAGAGGAAAAAGATATAACAGATAACCCTTCCAGATTACTCATTAAATCAGAGAACCAGGAAGATTTTATTTTTTTTTGCTGGGATGAGTAGTCATGTTTGGATGTGCAGGTTTATGTAACTGCTGCAGTACTGGAATGGCTGCGGCCTTTGAGGCCAACGCGGGCACTTTTTAAGCTACGCGTCAGGCTAAAGCCCCACAGAAGCCTCTGGCTGACAGAGCTGCGCAGGGGGAGAAGAGCACGAGGCTCCTTAGCGCGAAGGCTCCAAGGCTCCCGCGCAGCCTCGGGAAGCGGAGGCGGCATCGCCTCCTCCGGCTCCCCTCCGCGCCGCCCGGGCTCCTGTCGGGCTGCTCAGGGCGCCGCGCAGGCGCTGGAGGTGGCCGTGCTGCCCGGCCCTGTCCCGCAGCTGTCCTGCTCCGCGGGCACCTGTGCCTGTGCCGCAGCAGAAAAGGCAGCAGGAAGCAACGTCGCCACACAGGGCGAAGGACATCTGGAGGCTCTACCTGAAATATGCCTCAAGACCACCAGGCTGGCCTAGCACAGCTCTTTGCACAGCTCCTTCTCGTAGATGAGAACCTAACAGATGAGGATCGTGCCTTTCCTTCGCTCACGCAGCGCATTTTGCTTTGCTTGCCTTGCTGGGAAAGGGAGCGGATGGAGGCTGCAGTGAGACAAGTCACGTCACGGGTGAAGCTAAAAAGGCTCCTGCCCCCTACTGATGGGTGCTGTTGATTTTTCACCAACAATTAAAACGCTTGTATGCTGCTGGACCAACAAATCCTCCTGATCTTCTGCAGTAAAAGACTGTTTTCAAGATGACAAATATTAAATACAAGTGTGTTTAATTTGTGTTTAGCATTTGTTTTCCTGCCCGCTCCCTCGCAGCCTGCTTGCCCGCATGTACCCACCTGAGTAAACACGGCTCAACTCCAGCGTGCCACCTGCTCCTACACCTTCCCCGTGGCCCTCATTGCTCACAGCAGATTCTAGCAAAACAGAAGTTGGATCGCTCCTTCTTCAAGGTTTAATGACAATTCTATCATCCATTTTAATAACTTAGTTTGCAAACTTCACTAAGGGGAAAGGTTTGTGAGATTTACAGCAAAAATGGTATAAAAGTGAAGCAAGCACTGAAACAGTCCTGGATTCATGTCCCTGGGAATGCATGTTTAGACTATAGTAGTAATGAAATACTGCTTTTTGTTTATAGTTGCATTTAATATTTCAGTTTCTCATAAGATTATTGTCTATGCTTTTTAATTGTTTTCCACTGAAGAAAAAGAGAAGACTTCCATATAGCTGCAGGAGCAGAAACACACGGCACTGTTACAAAATCCTTACCTTTCAGGAGGCATCTGTGATTATTTTCTGTTTTCACATAAAACCATAGAGGCAAACTGGGTGGATGATGGGTGCCATGGAAGTGCAATGCAGAGCTCAGCAAACTCCAGATTTCAGCCTTTCGAAGCAGCTTTTTGTGCTCACACCATTACTTGCTGTTCAGTGAGGTAATCATCCCCGCTGGAATTCCTGCAGGCAACACGTCCCTGTGCAGCCTGGCGCCGGACATTCCCTGCGGGCTCCAGCAGGAGAGCTTTCCCTCTGGGCAGGGAGCCTTCCCTTGGCGCAGCCCGCGCTGGGGCAGAGGCGCTCGGGAAGCAGTCGGTTATTCAGCAAATAACCCTCCTCCTCCACCTCAGAGATGCAGCCGCTGCCCATGAGCCGCCACCGGAGCAGACAGCCCTTTAAACAGTGAACCCCACAGATGAAGACACTTCTCTTTCCGCTGGAGATTATTAGGAAGAAGGTTTAGATCATTATTGCTGGCCAGGACACAAAGCCTTTGCTTTCTTCACTCACAATAGCTACTTGTAACGGAAGAGCTCTCGCAGCCAAGGCTCAGGGAACAATGCTCCCATGGTCACAAAATCCGCTGGAGGTCACTAAAAGCACCAGACAGGGGTCAGAAACAAACACATCTAAATCACCTGCAGACTTGCCCGCGGCACCCACTCTCTCCCAGCAGGCGTTTCCAGCATTTGCGTTCCCGGCTGACTGTAGGACAGGATGCATGGAGAGAGGTTTCCAGAGACAAATGCACATGGACTCTCTTCTAGGCGAATGAATACGCAATGCAGAGGAAGTGAGCAACTTCAATCCGTCCTTCTTGGGCCTTCCGAAATGCAACCAAATCTTGGGAAGTGAGATATCCCAGCTTTCATTGATATCCGAAGACATTTCTCAGAAGCATCATTTTCCGTTTCCCAGCAGCATCCGGAAGACATCGGACACAGAAACACGGTTAGAAACCTCCTCCTATTCTTAGCTTAGAAGTTCAAACATGGAGGATCTAAGTGGCCCTGGTGGGCACATAGCTGCTCTGGGCTATGTGACTAACACAGACCCTACGAGGTGACCTACTCCGACGTGCGAAGAAGACACCACTTTTCTCCAAACTGCTGGAAATACCCTGAGCGTGTTACTGCAAAAGCACCTTAGAGGTACAAAGTTCCAGTGCAAACAGACCTCCAGCTGACAGTCAGTATCTTCTTCTCTCCAGAGCATCCCTGTCAGGCCTGGCAGCAATGGCCCAGCTGCCACGCAGGGATGTTTGGGAAAGGGGCAGAGAGCCTCTCTGTGCATGAGACTGACGCCTTCTTGCTTCTGCCTTGGGCAGCTCCTTGAAAGGAGCAATCTCGCACCACTGCAGCCCACAGCAGGAGGTGACCTGAGAAAGCACCATGACATTCCTGGCGGTTTCCAGGGGCTCAGCCCATCGGGCAGGGCGTTCTCCACCGCTCCCAGCGCCTCCCTTGACGCGCACGTGCGGCCGGAGGCTGCCGAGGGAGGCGGCTCCTGCTCCTCGCTGCACCAGGGGAGCAGCAGACGTGCGAGGCGGATCCAGCGCCTGCAAAAAGCAGCAAGGAGAACTTCTAATTAGGGGCTCTCAGGGCTTTCCAAGCTGCAGCTCCGAAGTATATGCTTGGTTTATGGTGACAGATCCCACACAGCTTTTTTTTTTCCCAGTTACCTAAAAAGAAACAAGAATAAAGAGCTTCTCTGGAAGGTAAGTCACCCTGTCAGATTTTAGTTGTAAAAACAAACACATTGCATCTCATAAACTCTATCTCCACAGCAGTAAACAGCAGATTAGAAAATGACGGAATGTTGTTTATTTTCTACTCTGATGCAGATATGCTCAAATAGCTTTACAGGGACAGGCGCTGCAACCCTCATTTAGCCGGAATTAACCAA
>JAUBNY010000346.1:2802254-2823040 GCA_032275445.1 Crypturellus soui
GCGGGGGGGGCACGCATAACCGCCCCCCCCCCCCCCGCCCAGGCAGCGAGGCGGCGGCCGAGCCGCAGCCCCCCCAGCACCCCCCCCACCCCCGCCGCTGCGGGGGGCGCCGGGCGCCATTTCGCGGGGGGCTCCCCCGTGCGGGGCGGCGCGGGGCCGGCGGCGCCGCGCGGAGGGAGCTGTCTGTGCTGAAGCGGCCGAGCCCGGCCGGGATTAGCGCCCCGGCGGCCGCCCCTCGCTAAGCGCCTCTCCATCTGGAGCGCCGCGCCGCGCCGTGCGGCCGCTCGCGGTTCATTGACCCGCCCGCGCGGCTCTCCGCAGCCGGCGGCGGTGCTGTTTCTGCCTCGGGCGAGCGGAGGGTTCCCCGGCGCCGAGCGCTCGGGGATCTGCGCCCCCGCCTCCCTCCGCCTCCCGCGTGGAAACCGCGGCGGAACCTGCAGCTAAAAAGTAAGAATTAACCAAACCTCGGGTGCCCGCTCGCCTTCTCCACACGGGTGCGTTATTTTTTCGATCCTGAAATGTGCTTAAACGGAGGTTTCCGAGTCAGAAGCGTGTCGTGAGCCGGGGGAAACGCGGCAGGCGGTGCGGGTATGTGCGCGGCAGCCCGTCCCGCACGCCGCGAGGGCAGCGCGGCGGGCAGCCTGCACGTGCGACCCCCACAGCGATGGGGTGTCCGGCGAGACCTATGTGCGGGGGAAACGCGGTGTCCATCTCCGTGGCGAGACCTGTGTGCGGGGGAAACGCGGTGTCCAGCTCCGTGGCGAGACCTGTGTGCGGGGGAAACGCGGTGTCCAGCTCCGCGGCGAGACCTGTGTGCGGGGAAACGCGGTGTCCAGCTCCGCGGCGAGACCTGTGTGCGGGGGAAACGCGGTGTCCAGCTCCGCGGCGAGACCTGTAGGTCACCGCGAGAAGCTCTTTTACCCATCAAGGTCCAGGTTCTCACTGTCTATTCAAACAAACTTCCTGCTGAACCAAGAAGCCAAAATTAACCCTCCGTTTTTAACAAGTACCTCTCTTTTGAGGTTTTTCTTTCTGGATATTAGAGAGTTTCAGGTCTGAATTGAAAATTTTGCGGAGAAGGAAATTAAATGACAGAACTGCGCTGAATCTAAGAGGCACAGGGTTATACCAAGAGATGGAAGGAGTTGAAATGAGAAGTCAGCTGAAATGGTAAATCAGGTTGACAATTCTGGGTTGTTGTTATGTAGGACTGTACATAGAGCTGGTCACTGTGCAGTATTAGAAGGTGTCTACATTTCATTCTGAAACTGAGAGCAGTATATGTATGAAGAGACATCTTGCAGCCATTTTTTTTGCATAAGATAATCAGCTTAAAAGAGGAAGATACTAGCCTGGTTTCACAAAGAACCTACAAGAATATATGGGGAAAACTGGCTTGCAACACGCCTATTTTTATTATTTGTCTCATCTGTTCAGTATTACTATTCATATGAATGCACCTCAGGCACTTGCTTAGTTGATGGCCTTATTTTTGAATATAAATTGCAAATCAAGTGAACAGAGTTGCTTCAGAATTTAATATCAAAGTCTGTGAAAATAACTTATTTGAATTTAGAAGTACTTTGAAATTCTCTCAGCTGCTTGATGCATTTTGACAGCTGACTTTGGCATAGAATTGGTAAGATGTTGGATTTTAAGAATATTGAATGTAAAAAAGAAAAGAAAAACCTCCTGCCTGGTACTGTCAGAATCTGCAGGAGCTATTGAATGAATTTAGACTCTGGATTGTGCAAAGCAGATGTAGCTAAAGGAGAAGAGTGCAGCTGTGTGGCCACATCAGGTGATGGGCTGGTGTTAATGATAGAGTAAAACCCTCTTCATTACTTGCAGAATACATCCACAATTAATTATACTCTTAGTCTGGTTGGTATCTTCTGTAATTGTTTTTGCTGAGGCCAACAAAACTAATCAAAAGTAGGTATTGCTCAAGGTGGATGAGATCACCAGAAACTGATTCTTAAGATGCCTTATCTTTCTTGAAGAAAGTGTAATATTTTTATCATATGAATTTTTTTTTGAGGTGGTTTGCAATAATGGAAAGAAATAATGAATCTAGTGGATGTTTACTGATATGTGCTGTAGGCTTCTTGTGCTTTGACATTTCTTTCTGCTGCTTAAAAATGATGATAGCAGAAGGTCTAGTAACTAAATTGCAGTTTCTTGGAGTTAATGAGATGTCTCCTTAACTGACATATTTCGTTGCTTTGAGGATTCCAATTTCAAGCCAGGAGAAGGTAACAGTAATCTTCTCATTTTCTTTATTATAAAAGTGAAATGAATTTCCATACTATATATAAATATAAAACATAATGGATAAACAACATACTGACTATATTAGGAGTTTGGGTTTTTGAATAGATGATCACACTACTCAAAAGGCTCCATCAGCCCAAAAAGTAAAATCTCTTCTGCTTGGAGCTGTGGAGTGGCTGTTACTCTTTAGTTTCATTTAGTTGTCCCAGATCACTTTGGACTGAGAATTTTTTGCCTTACATTATGTCTGAAGAGCACAGTAAGAAATGTGCTATTCAGTTTTTACTGGATAGGTTAATTTTGTTATGTTTTATGAAGAAAGTTGGTAAAATGGGAAGTCATAGAGGAAAAAGTGTATCATCTCAGTTATGTAAGCTGAGGGAATGATGTAGGAGGTCATCTACTGGGCAATGTGCAGTGAATTTAATTTTGCCTTCTTGAGTGGGATGATAGTATTCAAAAAATTTAGTTATACTTTCTATGCAGTCTTTTTTTTTTGTATTTCAAGCTGGTAAATATATTTATTGCCTACTCAGTTTAGTATAAAAGCTTCTGTAACTTTATGCATATATACATATTCACGTATTTTAGGAGAATTTATAAATGAACTTCAATAATAATATGGACATGATATGCCCTAAGTCTTGCCATAGTGTTTAAGCAGGAGAGCTTGGTTGCAGGCTGGTGCTGTTACTGCTTTCCTGAGCTGCTGAGGGCTGGCCGAGCGCTGTTATTTACCTCAATAGCAAACTGCAAGGAAGAAGTGAACAAAGGAGGTCTGTTTTGCCTGTCCCACTTGCTGGGCTGTTGTCTTTGCCCTTTTCAGTGAAGGAGGGGGTAGAGCTGGGTCAGAGTTGAGGAGCACTGGAAAGGAATTCAAGGCTCATATTGAAATGTGGACGATAGCTGAGTTTGAGAACGGATTTGTTTGAATTGAAATTTTTATATCTGTGGAAGCTGACAGATGGTGCTGGACCAGCGTGCAGAGAACTGGAAGGTAGAGCTGGGAGTATGTTCAGCCCCAGATTAAGATGCTCAGTAAACAAGTACATATCTGATGAGACTTTTAATACTGGAGATAGTGTTGCTAGACACTGTGCAGCACACTAGACATTGGATTGTGTGAATTAAGGGCAGGCCCCTGCAGCTGGCACACAGTCAGACTTACTTGTCTAGCCTAATTGCATTGCAAATACTTCTCTGGGTTGCTCCTTAGCTTCTCCCTTCTAGTAAATGTTGAATAAGTACAGAAGTGTTCATCTGGATCCTCTGTTAACTGGCGTAAAAAGCTTTTTCTTTTTTTTTGTTTTGCTGTATGAATTGGGATAAATGTATCTTAGTATTCATCCTGTGAATACACTGTTTTCCTACACTGTTTCACTTCTGAAATGGCTCAATTCATAATGTGATTACAGCTTTCCCCTTGTTAACTTTTTAGTATGGAAGCATAACAGCTTGAATTATAAAATGTTTCTGTAAGAGCTCACAGTACTCTCATTCTACTTTAAGCAACTAAACTTTTATATAAAAAGCAGCATTTGATCCACGACATCTCAGATGCACAAAAATAGCCAAAGAAGGAAAGAAGACCAGTTCAGCTTATGAGGACGTGATAACTTTAAAAAACAGTCACATTAGCAAAGCTGTCCAAATTAGTTGTCTAAATAGTCACTTAAATAAGGCAGAATTACAGCTAGTTTCATCTCTCTCCATTCTGTAAATTCTCATGAAAGATTGCTGAATGTGCATGAGGCCCGTCCGGGGTTACAGTTGTCAATACTTTGTCTGCACCACTGAGTATATTTGACCTTTCAATTTTTTCCGGGTTAAAGTATGTAATTGTTTCTGTTTAACAACTTACTTCAGGAGAACAAAAGCTGGCCCATAAGGCCCTGGTTGTATGAATTACAATCTCTGGCGACTGTTCAGGCTTTTCTGGCCAGTATCCCAAAATATTAACATACCATGTTACTTTACAGGTTGTTATTGAACTGAGAGGCTGACTGTTTCTGTACACGAGTACAGATATCTCTGTCTTTCTGAGCTGTAACTCATTTCTGTCTGTGTATGTGCTTTTTTTTTTTTTTCCTCAATATTTTCTGCATTTGTTCACCTTGATTCTGCGAGTTCAAGTAAATTCCTTCATCAGTGCCTATAAGGCTGTGGGTGTGAGTGTGCACACACATGTGAATACACCAAATGGCGCTATGTGTCATCAGTTAGAGCAAAAGTTGTTGTACAACCCTGGAAGCTAATGGAGAATGAAATTCACTGGAAACCTTAAATAGGAAAGGGAATGATCTTGCAGAGCTCCAGGTAGAATAGGTTGGGAGGGAATGTACAATTTAAGGATAAAAGTTTGTGGGATGAAGTAGGACATGACTTCTAGACATGAGGTAGGTAGTGCAAACAGTCTTGAAGGAGGGAAGAATCCTGAAAGGCATGTCAAAGTTGAGGAAATAATTACATGAAGGGGGGGAGAAAAAGGGAGAATTGGAGAATTTGCTGTGGTATTGGTCAAGTGGCTTTTTTATTTTCTTAAGAATCTATCAAATCAAGCAGTTTGAAGGAAAACATTAGGTGCCCCAGATATCTTTGTGGCAAGTTCCCTGTCAGTCAAAGTGCTTTTCAGAGGTCTTTGAGAATGTAATATTGTTGTTCAAATCCATGTAATCATAAGCTTGTATGTGCATAGCTGGATGGACAGTCCCTTCACTGTTGCCCTAGACTGAAGAATTGGGTTTCTTTCCCTGCCTCTGCTCACATCTCCTGGTGAATCAAAATGTAGGAGGCACCTTATGGGCCTTGTTTCAGGTTTTAGGTGATGGAGAGGTGGCTTAACGTGGGCCATGACTCGCTCTTTTGTGGGATGAAGAGGCTCAGTGACTTCTTAGCTTGCTGAGTTTTATAATTTTGCCACAGTTGTTACATGACCACATACTGCTATAATCTTTTTTTTTTTTTTTTCTCCCGTGAGTGAAATGAGCTGGTGATAGGTTGTACTAGCCCCTGTACTGTTTTTGATCCATTCTGACAAGGTATATTGTATTGCTTAAGCTTAGAAATGGGGCACGCATTCCTTTTCTCTCCCATACTGTCAAATTCATTTGTAATTTGAGTGGGTGCACAACAGAAGAGCTTTATGTTGAGAGGGAAGTATAGAAATAGGGCTTTTGCATGGACTGGGGCCTTTGGTTGTTCTGAAGTCTCCTGCAGTAGGTTCCATGTTCTAGGCCCAGCTCCTATGAAGAGGATCTGGGAGCTACC
Organism: Crypturellus soui; assembly: GCA_032275445.1. Classification (NCBI taxonomy): domain Eukaryota; kingdom Metazoa; phylum Chordata; class Aves; order Tinamiformes; family Tinamidae; genus Crypturellus; species Crypturellus soui. The sequence continues at coordinate 2,807,796 of JAUBNY010000346.1, forward strand.
TTCAGTTGTTGGCATTTTGGTGGTTCCAGTGTGATCAGGTTGTTGTAATATTACAGAGCTTTGCCTGTAAAGTAATTCTGGTGACTTAAATTCCAAGTCCTCTCTTAAATATCCATCTTTTCCCTGAGAAGCACCTTATTTATCTATGTGTTTGTGACTTGAAGTGGAAAAATCTAAAGGTGAAATTGGCCACCAGAGGGCAGATCTACTGTTTAGTGATTGCTGAGAAATAGAAAGCCTGTGCATATAAAAATATGGGGAAATGATGATTGAATAAACAATCTATAGAATTTCGTGTAAAAGTGTTACATATTGTCAGTAACATATGCAATTAAATACTGTTGCTTATAACTTGATTTTTTTTGTATTCATACAGTGATATTTAGTACAGACCATTAGATCATGTAGTTTGACCTGTAAATAAGAAGTTGTTAAACTTAACCCATTTGCCTTTATATTGAATCCAGAGGTTTTAATTCAAGTGCATATTCTAGGAAGGTGCTCATTTGAAAATGAAAAATAAAACACTTTTAGACAGAATTTCTTCTGTAAAAGTAATAAATTATTAAGAATGTGAAGCTATTGAGAATGTTCACGTTACTTTAAAGATACCCCAAGATCTGCCTATTCTTGCTCTCCTTTTTATTAATAATAAAAATAATACCCTTGAAACCTGCCACCCTCCCCAATAGCAGAACTTCCAGGGACTTTTGAAACCATTTGCAAGTCTTCAGATGAAGTATTTTCCACAGTTAGCTTGAAGACCTTCTTCATAACCCCCCTTTCCCCTTTGACTCTGAAATATGGTAGCAAGTTTTTCATGACGTCATGGCAAATGCATTACTGGAATTGGCAGTATCAGATATTCAGGAATATCACTGAAATCAAAAACCTAACATTATTATTTCTTTTTAGACTTGGGTTTTCAGTAACTTGTTAAAGTTATGAGACTTGAGAACTCTCTACAGGGACTGAATTCTACCTTTTGAAGAAAGAAATACTATTGCTGAGAACTCACATTGTAGTTATATTCTACTGGGAGTAGATAGGCTTTTCTCTTAGTTTAACTGAGATTATATTGAAGGTACTCTGTGTCCACTCTTAGATGTTTATCCATTGCTATTTTTAACACTGACAAACATTTCTCATAGCAAAGTAAATATCAGTCTTGTTATTTGACAGAAGAAAACTTCATGTTAAAAATCAATATGCAACTTCCCGTTTTGATGATAAAAAGACATAGGAACATGGAAGAGGAAAAATTAAGAAAATGCTGAAATCTGAAGGTGTGGAAAAGGGCAAATATAAGGAGAGACGAGGCAAAGAGGCTTGATCCATGTAATTACATGCAAACCACTATTAATAGAACGAAGTATTTTTTTCTAAGACAAAACCTCAAGCTACCATTTTAATTAGTGATGCTTTGAACTATTAAGTATGGTCTCGACCGCCAAAGAAAACAACTCAGTAACAAAGAGTAATTGGTGCAAGAAGTAATATTTCTTAAGGTTATTTTCAAGAGACTGTTCATTTGTTCCTTGTCTTGTTGCTCACTAATATAGAAATGATGGTGTCTTGATCTAGATTCTAGTGTGGGTGCCTTTTTTTTTTTCCCACAGATTAAATTGCCTTTTTTTTGATATGGAAAATGATTTCTGAACAGAAAAACGATTAGCCTAAGTAAAGCTTAGGAACACAGAAACAGGAGTATGGCGGTTACACCCATTTAATATGTGAAAACCTGTTTTTCAGTAATCAAGTAGTAACCTCAGCCTCCTGCTTAGCTTGAAAACTTCCTAATCTTTCATCCGCCTTTTGCTCTCCCCAATTTACTCACACTAATTCCAATGTGGCTGTATTGGGGCTGGGCAGATCATCTTACACAGAATTTTTGCCATAGGTGGCTCACAGCAGTCTGTGTGTGAGAAAAGGATGAAGGAAGTTTAGGAAAGTTAGAGTGTAAGGGGAGAAACTAATTTATCCATGAGTTAAACTGTTGTGACTTGTTCTGATGCTCTGCTGGGAAAAGGTTCTGCATGATGAATGCAACTCAGAAAACTAGAGAATACCGTGCATCATTGATAGTAACCTGAAATGGAAGGAAACAACGTTACGGTAGTGATGAAAAGCCATTAGGATGAAATATTGCACTAGGAACATGGACCGCTTCCAGAAGAGAAATCGCAGGCTCTGTCTTCAGCGGCAGAGGAAGCCCCTGGGGTGCACACGGCAGCAAGCAGAGGCCTGAGGGTGGCCTCCAAATGCATGGGGATGACTAGAGCTCGCACCCTCTTGTCTAATTTTATGTGGAAATAAATAGGCCATAAAACAGTATTAATGAATAAGAGAAAAATCACTTTTGCTAGAAAATTTAAAATCTCCTCAAGGAGCCTTCCTTGTGTATTGTGTGTAACTTTCATTTAAGATCCTAATTGTGCCAATAGAGTGAAATGTAATGACAGTCCAGTAGAAGCCCATGCAAGACATGTCTGACTTGTGCTAACTGAGAAAGGATGGAGCGAAACATCTGTTTCTGAAACCATGTCCAAAGAAATATCTGAGCATGCACTTTCATTAATGCCATCGTTAAATCTGTGATTATGGGAAATGGTTCATAACTTACTGTGGTGAGGTAATTTAAAACTAGTAATTTACATTTCTCAAAAATGGAGTCCAGATTAGTTGATTTATGATCTATATTTCATGAATTATTTGATTAATATTTTTTCCCAGCTTCAATATTTAGTTTGATAATTAACAGAAATGGGAACTAATTTGCTATTGTGGTTGGCCCTATTGTGAATTATGATTTAGAATTTAAAATATTTTATATTTTAAAATTTATTTCTTTTCATCACAAAATACTGAAATATTACCAAATACAGCTGTTGCTAACTCTTCAACACTAAATATTTTTGTGGGAAAAGTAACCCTGCACCTTTCTGAGAGAACTCAAAATAGAACTCTAAACCTGTATAATGCAATCTGATTTCTGAGCACTAATCCTCAAAGAAAAACTTGTGGTTTGCCCAAAATAACTTACAGTTCTGCAAGTAACACCCAGAAGAACAACATTTTTGAGTTCCCCTGTCTCCTTGATCCCTTTATTGGTGTTTCTCTCATCCCAGGGTAGATTTTTAAATACCTGCCATTCAGGCAGAGGCAAATAAGGAGTATGTAAATCTTACTCTGATGTGTGTAGTCATGTAGTAGTAGGCACAGAACTGTAAAAATTTAAAGGTTGCTTCCAAGAAGGCTTCCATACCCAAATATAATTAGGCAGCCAAACTTTGAAAGACCTATTTTAAAACCTTTGTTGTTTAAGAATTTTTGTGTTTTCATATAAAATGATTTTGCAAATTTCTGAAAGTTCTTTGAGACTGAGACCATCTGTCTCTACCCTGTATCCTACCAGTCATAATGGGATTGTAATTTATGGTTAGGCTTTCTAGACATAATTATTATGAAGTACTACACAATGCTATGTGTATTTTTTTAACATCTTTAAAGAATATTAGAGCTTTAAAACTGGCCTTGCCAAGTATGTTCATACTTACCATAAAAAAGTTGTTGTTCTACTGTTCTGTACCAGAAGTTAAGAAAGTTTAAAATACTCTATGAAAAAACACGCGTATTTACATACTTCAGCTTTGAGATGTGTTTCATGTAGCATGCCTTACTCATTGGAAAGTATTGTTTGCTGTTAAACAAGGTGGATTTGAAATTCTTAATATTACAGAGAATGGAGAAAGGAAGAAATAGATGTATATCCAGCTAATTTAATTCTGAATAATGATGCAGCTCTAAAAACTTAACATCTGTGTGGTCAAAAAAAAAAAAAATCCTGCAGAAGGCTTAGGGAGAGAGCACTCTGATGCAGTGTGGGGAACCAGAATGGCCAGCTTATCCTCACCGACTTCATCAGCATGGATGAATGAGATTGTTTTCAGTAATTTGGTTATTACTTAGACTAACAAATACAGAATTTGGTGATAGAAAGATGGTGAATTTTGAGATTTAATCTCATTGCATTGTGAAGGGAGAAAAGCTTCCTCTATGCGTTCAGCACCTGCCTTGAGAATTCCAAGTGGTTTTGATATTGCACTGGCCTTTTTAGAAGTAATGTCACATCGTAGCTTTAAATAAAAAGCTTACCACTGTACAGTTATTTTACTTCCAAACCTGTGTTTCTTAAGCTAAATTGTTTGGTTTTGTGTACACAACTGTTTTTCAGTGTCATTATAATGTAGACTTAAAAAGCACATCAACATCCAAATATAGAAGCACAATTCACTGTATCAGCAAGCAATTCAGACAACTCTGAACACACTTTCACTTACAGAATAGTTTCCTTATTCTGTGTGCATGTGTGGATTATGTATTTTTTTATTTTATTTTTATTTTGTTGCAAGCAGAAGACAACTTTACAACTTCCAATAAACTGCTGCAATGTTTGAGCTGTGGATTAAATGCAAAGTGAGTTCCCAGCCAGGGGCTGTTGCTCAGTTAAGATCCATGTCCATGCTGGGAGCAGTGCCTCAGCACGTGTGTGGGGGTGTTTTCTCCAATGGCTGTAACCAGGGGGTGTTACACAAATGTTTCCAGAAATCTGGTTTCAGCTGGCAGCCTTGAAGCGGAGTGTACTGAATTCCCGGTTATCCATTAGCGCATCCCGCGTGCTCTACTTTCGCAGCACTGCAAAGGCAGAGCTGTCCAGTTGCTTCCTAGGCAGAGCTGTCCAGTTGCTTCCTGCGGGCTGCTGAGACCGGAGAGGTTGGACAGTGTCTGTGCACTCGTCGTTAGCAGTGTCACCGGCCTCTTCTGTATCCCGTTGACTGCTCCTCTGTAACTTAACACGTGTATTCGTGTATTATCCATGTTTTTTTCCTGACCCCTCTAATACTTTGTATAGTTGAGAATTAACTGTTCTGTTCAAATTGTGGGGGCGAGGGGGAGGTGGGGGAATGACACCCTATAAAGTGACAACTATCCTTCAGCAGCTTCAGGTCCCATCAGGTCTTAAGGTCTAGTTTCTGTAGAGGATAACCTGTCATCCATCACTAGCAAATCAAGACAGTCGTGGTATAAAAATCCGTATCTAAAGAAAGCTTTTAGAATCCAATAACCCTTTATATAAAGAAAAAAAAAAGGCATATTTGGCTTTTGTCATCACCTGGTTCATTTATTTATTTATTTTGAGAAGGCAGCATGGTGAATCCAACTAGACTACGACTCACCTGAGAATTTGTAATGTAAGTGGCAGGAAATACTTCTAATCATATCTGTGTAATATTTTTAATGTACTTACAGGAACACTGATGATGCACCAAATTTATTTGAAGTATTTGATAAAAAATGTTTGTGTGGGGGGGCGTCAGTCTGCCATCATTGCTTCAGAATTGCATGAAAATATTCTAGTCTCTTGGGCTTTTTATGGTCCACTGTCTCTGTGAATTGGGAGCAATGCTTTTAGAACTGAAGGTTGAATTGTGCTTCTAAGTACTTTCATTCTGTTGTTTATGAGTTTGATACTCTTTGATAAAACAAATGTTTCCAGGCTAATTAGGTATTATGCCTAAATGTTTAATCTGGAAGCTATTAGGGAAGCAGCACAGATGCAGATGAACTAGGCTTAATATGACTGCAAAAGCTGGGAAATTACTCTAATGCTTTTCCTGAAAAAGACAGTGTAATCCTTTGTCTTCAGATGACTCTTAAGATGTTGTTGCACAGTCATAGTGCTGTGTTGTGTGTGGTATGGGTTTTTTGCTTGTTTTTGAACAAATGTTTTACTGGGATCTCTTTAGGATAGTGCTCACCTGGGGACTTGAAACTCCCAAACTGTCTGGGTTGACGAGACAGTGATGGGAATATCTCCGGCTGGATTAGGAGACTCCACTTTTTTTTTTCTCTGCTGTCTATGCATGATTTGTTTCCATTAGTTACTTTAAACCCTGTGCAAAACATCTCCTGAGTTTATTATATATGTCCAAAGATAGGTGTGTTGCTTATGTGACACATCTGCATTTGCAGGAACGGCTTCTGCTGCCTGCGGAAAGCCTATGGGAATGGGAGGTTCTCCACCCCGGGTGCTGATCATACATTTAAACCTACAAGCAGTGCCTGTCAGTTGGCCTCTGCATAGCAAGAGCTGCCTGGGGAAATCTCTGGAGCTGTCCAGAATTCCCAGCCTGGATAAGTCCTGTAGAGCAAGTTAGTTGCCTTGTCGTAAGGGCCACTGAGAAGCTCAGTCGATCACCACAGGCTCAAGTCGTGCGTTGTCTCAGGTCAGTCAATTGCCTCATCCATGCCAAGGGGAGCCCACGAGCTCCTGGAGCACCAAGAAATCGGTGACTAAGCGCACACAGACAAAACTCTCTTGTCTGGCTACATCAGAATCAAAACTATTGCACAGACTCAAAATTCATCCATTTTATCACAATTATGACTCAAGTTCCATAGGTCTTGCCACAGTGCACTCTATCTTATTTTAGTCTATAATCTGACCAGAAAAGCAGGATGAAGGAACTGATTCATAATTATTTGTGGGAAAGTTTTACAGCATGTTGGATTTTATATGAAAGCACAGTACCTCCCAGCTGTAGTTTCTGTAGAAGTGATTATAGCTAACTTTATATGGTATTAGTGGCAATGGCTGTGATGTTTCAAGTAGGCTACTAATATAGCTTATGCATTAAGAAGCAATTATTCTAGTGGCACAGATGGTGTGAAAAAGGTCAGTACTTAAGACAGTTAAGCAACAGAAAAATATAGAAAACCTCTGAACTTGGTGAAGACTGGGAGCGTATTGCCATAGACCTGCTCATCTCCTATAGCCATTTGCCTTTAGCTACTCCGAGAGATATGAGGCATTGGGCTATGTGGATCTTGATTGTTGCACTAAACAAATGAACAAATGCCAAGCTTGGTAGGACTTGCAGCAGTTGTATGTATGAATTTTATTAAAGAGAAAATGAGACCTGAATTAAAGTAGCTAACAACCTGGAAATTTGCTGGTCACTTTGGTACTTTTTGAGAAATGTTAGTGTGTGTACCTGTATGTGCTTATATAGAGAGAGAGAAAGAGAGAGGGAGAAAGGAGAGAGAGAACTTGTAGCCCTGTTACATGATCTTAAATGCTACCTTTCTAACTTAATCTCTGCCAGAATCAGGATTATTTGAACAGTGCTGTTTTACCTAATCCAACTGTGATTTTTCCATTTAGCTTGATGATGAGAAGTAGGTACTGTGTGAAAGACCAACCCAATGAGTGTATTTAAGAAGTGGGAGATCTCGAGGATGGTTTTTAGCTGGCCTCAACACCGTCCCTCTTGCTTCTGTTCTGTGTATGGCTGCTGCCTAAGTGCTGCAGGCATGATGCTCTGTGGAAACTGGAGTCCAGAGCAGCAGGGAAAGGCTGGCAGGTCTGGGAGGTGACGTCGGGCGCTCCTGTGAGCCTCTAGTCTGCAGGGAATCATCACGAGCCCTGCTCAGCAGCTCCTCGGATACTGAGGGTGGAGTTGGATCTCCCCCTTAACTACTGGGCTGTTGAGAAGAAGTGAGTAGTCCTGCTGCTTCCCTCTGTAGAACTGGTTGTGATCCACATCACATCTGACTCTTCCAGGTCTTCTAGACAACTTGAGTGGCTTTCAGGTGCTTCACTGTGGCTATCTGGAGAGCTTTCGAGCTGTAGGCAGAAGTGTTTGTCTACCCTGGAACATGGGCTTCCGAGTGTAGAAGATCTGAGAATAAATTAGTTATAACCACTGTATTTTTTATATATATCATAAATGCTGTAAAAAAAGCTACTCATAAAACATACCAAAAAAAAACCCTTGGCTGAATACAGTTCCTGGTTTGGACACTGCATTTTTGAATAGTAAACATAGATTTGATGTCACAAATATTTTTTAATAGGATTGCAGAATGGCTTTATATAAGACAGATTACCTATGGCTTTAATACAGGATTGTTTTTAAGCCAGAGACTACATTTTGCTGGGTTATGTATGTTTGTTTATAGCCCGGAACATCAGGATTAGGCTCTGCAGAATACTGTTTTACAAATCCTCGATATTTTGAGGTTAAATTGTTCATTTCATTTCTGAGTTTAAAGTCACAAACTTAAAATCTGATTTTTAATTATTTTTTCCCAATAGCTTTCAGGATGGATAGCTTCTTTGCCTAGAATCATTACAAACAGCCTGTTTTGTGTAGGTAAGATCAGAAAGTGCTTTTCTTCATCATACCCCCATCAGAAAGTGCTTTTGTTTATCATACCCCCTATATATATATATATATATATATTAACCTAAGGCAGAGGGCTACTTGTTTCCCAGAGCAGCACAAAAGACATAATGCATTTCCTGTACACTACAAAGTACGCGGATGAAATGTCATATTGCGGAGCAGATCGGTGACATATTAGTCTTGTGCTGAAATACAAGCAAAATCTCACAAGCAGTTAAACTCCAAATAATTTATAAAAGGCCACGTACAGACAGTGCTGCAAGTTCCTGCCCTTTCGGTGGATGGAGTTTCGGGAAGCTCATCCAGCCGGCCCCGCATCACCGCTGTGCTCGGCGAATGCCCGAGACACGTCGCTCCTGACGGAGAAGGGCCGGGAGAAGGGAATCTTTTGCGTAGGTGATGTTTCCTTGTAGCAGGCTAAAATCTGTGGAGTGCTCAGCAGCTCTGCTCTCTGACGGACTGAACTGGAATCACGCCAGTTTTCTGCAGCTCCACTCAGCTTTTATATTGTAGTGCGGCTAACGTTCAGTTCCAGTCAAGTGTGCTGACATCTTCTCGTCAGGGCACCAAGGCTTCTACCAGACCCTTATCATACTGGTGTCTTCTTATGCTCATTTGGCAGTATTTCTGCACCACAAGGTGAATGTAGTATAGTATGTACGTGCCGAGAAAGGAAAAGTAGGAACTTCAGTGGAAGAAATGGACTTTAACAGTAGTAAGACGTGCTTCGGGGCAGGAGTACTCATTTCTGAGGAACTCGAGAGCAAGGACGCTGACTATCAGGAATTTTTGATGAAATTTCCTGGTAAAGAGTAGCTGGAGGCTATCTTGAGAAAAGCTCCTTTTAACTGATTACATATGATTTTTACTTCAAAGAGTTGAAAATCTAGTGAAGTAGGAGGTTCAAGTAACCAGCTGAGGAGGCCCATGGCTTCCTCCTGGGCTCAGCTCTACTCGTTCCCTTTGGTTTCAAATAAACAGGAATGATGCACTCAGCTTTTAAATGATAATCCAATTAAGGGCATAGCATCAAGACATACATCTCATGTCTTGAATATACGGCACTAGTGGTGGTAACATTTTCTAGTTTTGCTTATGTTCTTGATGGTTCTCATTGTCCTGGCCACCTGTAGCATGTGCTGTGTCTAAAAGTGACCCATCTAGAAATGGAGAAGAGGGATAGTGTTTGGAAGGGCAGAATGGAACCTGCAGAAAATTTGTGATTTCTTTTAGGTTAAAAAATGAAATGCAGGTGTTATCAATGAAAAGATCTTATTCCCGGTGGAAGAGTATACTTGCTTACTCATCTGAAATAAGGAAAAAATGTTTATTTTATTCTTTTTTCTTCTCTCATTTTGTATTCTGTCTGATCTCACACTTGCCACACACTTGTTCAGTGCAGTACATTAAAGGTATTTGAACAAATAAGATTCTCCTGGTGTGAGAGATACTATCAAAATAAGTGTTTAAGATTGTATTTAAAAGTGACAGTTTAAGTGTCGTAAATGTACCTGCAGTATAGACTAAATATGTGATTGTTTTCTGCTAGATCTACACATCATAAATTCCTGATAAGATTGAACCGTTAGTTTTTCTTAAACTGTGTGGCTCAGGCCTGTCGGCATAACATCCTGTAACATGGGGTACAAATTAGGAGACTTTGGATTATGAGGTTTTCCTGGCTCTTACAGTGAAGATGCTGTTAGCTGGCGTTTGAAGGTGTGCTCTCTATCTGTGCACGTGCCTTCACTTTTCCTTCCCTTTCTTCTGACTCATACAGTCTGAGGGTAGGAGCGGATGCCCCTGTGGAGACTCCTGTCGGCTTCTCCCAGGTTCCTAGCCCTAAGTCCAGCAGGTCATTTGTTTGATTTGAGTTCTGAGGCTTGTGACAGCTCTTCTCATGTGTCCAATGATTCAGGAGATGGAAGCAGGTTAACAGCCTGGCTGGGGTAAACACAGCATGTCTGGTTGGTTTCTGACTGCCTCCACCTCACCTCAGTACTTCTCAGAAGTTGAAGCTGGTTTTTGCCTCTGAGAACAGAATAATGTCCATCAGTCCCAAAAAAGTGGAGTTAGTGGTCTGGCAGCCCTAAAAACCTTAGCTCCTGGAGCTGAATTTCATCTCTGTAGTTGCTGCTCCTCGAAGAGTCCAATCCTTGCTGCTCCTCCAGTTACTGCTGTTCCTCAAAGATTCCGATCAGAAGTTTGTGGGTTCATTTTGCCTTGTGGATGGGAGAACGGTGCTGATGTAGCCCGGTCTACATTACTGCTCACTCAGCCTGTTCCGAGAACTATAGATGGGATCACCTAATTCCACTTTGAAATAAAGAGAATGGGCGTAAGCCTACTGACAAGAGCTGTTTTGCCTCGAATAATGCAGCTAATGCATCCTAGCCCGGTGAGCAGGGAGCTTTTCCCTGCTTGCCGCAGGGCACTGGTTTTTCCTGACGAGCTGCATATCCTTTCACGGCAGTGATTAGGGGAACTCCTGCTGCTGTCGGGCTGAAACGTCGAGTGCTCATCTGGCTGGTGCTGGTCTCCTGCATGGAGGAGGAGAGGGGGAACGTGCTTATTTGCGTCGCTTTATTGCCCCTACTTTTAATGGCCAGGAATAAACTACAATAAATTGACCTGAAGATCAGTGCTTATCCTGCCATAGATGTGCGGAAAACTTGGTACCCCAGCGTAATGGAACTGTTCAATGTATTGCAAGAAAGGAAATACTTAAGTGGAAAACCTACTTTTTGGGGATAAGTATTAAACTTCATATAATCTCTCATATAGTAATTTTGAGAAACCAGAAGTCTATTTTTACTAATTCATCACGCTTTTTTTTTCTTTTTCTAAATCTTAATGAGAAAGTGATGGCATTCAAAGTACAGTTTTACAAAACTCATACTGTCTTATTTCTAGTGAAAGAAATAATTTCCATACAACATTTCTGCACAATTTCTGTATAAAATACAAGGCTGGAAAGAAGTGATTTCCAAAAATAAAATTATTTCATAACATGCTGGAATTAAAGTGTTTTTGTTGAATATTAGTGTTGCTTACTGAATTATCTCTGTATTATAATGTAAAAAATATTTTAAAGCGAGGTTCAAGATGGTCTTTTAACTTGAGCACACACTATTATTTCATGTGATTTTAGTAGCTGTCCAGAAGTTGCTGGATGAGTGAAGCTGCGAACATAAATATGCATAGAAGAGTACAAGTAGACTAAGGAAATGCATGAATTCTGATATTGTAGCCTCGTGTCTGCCAAGCCTCAGTCTTCAGCAGTTCTGCTTGGCAACTCATAGCATGAATCACACACATGTGGTGAGAAGGACCAGGAGGAGGAGGAGGTTATTTAAAGGCTCCTGTCTTATCTAGCTTGCTGCTCCCTGCGGTCATTATTTCTAAAATCTCTGAAACCCTCTGAGGGTTTATTGCTTCTGATCACAATAAGGGTATGCTTTAATTGCACTGAAAGCCAAAAATGGTATGAATAAGTCAAAGCCTTTCACACCTGACAGAAATGCTTTGCAGATTGCTGCATTTCCTTTTTAGCTTTCACATTTTAACTTGAAAATAGACAATTTATAATCTGCAATTGTTTTGCTAGACTAATATTGTCATGGTCAAGAGATCAGGGTTTACATATTTAACAGGAGGATCTTTTGTTTCTGAATTTTACTAATTTATGTCAGATGGAATTACTTTAAATATTTGAAAGTCTTTCTTGCTTTGCTTTACAGAGATCTTAAGAAATAAATTGCCATGGCTCTCTTTCATGGGGTCTTTTTGCTGCCTGTTAAGTGCATGTATCAGCATGCTGGATTACTACATGTATTTTATATTTAGATATTCCCAGTTCTTCCTTTCACTGCTCTTTGGAGTGATGAAATCTCCTATATCAGATAGAAGCATCAAACTTTGGCAAGATTCGCTTGTCAGTTGCCCTGTGTGTGGGCACTGCCTGTGCTCCAGGTGCCCTCATGAACTTCCAGCAGAGCCAGTGTGGGTAGAAGTTGCAGCCAGCCAACTTGAGAGAGCAGCCCAGCTTACCTGGCTGTGCGTTAGGACAAGTTGAACCTCTCCTATGTTTTTTTTGGCTAGATCATCCACGACTATTTAGTGTTCAAACCCTTAAAATTAGGTACCAGCACTCTCAGCTGAATCATGGACTTGTAGCTGTGTTATAGTGATCACAGCCTGCCTGCTCGCAGCCTCGCATGCTAGCCCTGCGGGTGCGGAGCTTTTGAGGCTGCCATTGCAGGCATTGGTCATTGAGTCAGGTTGTTCCTTTCCGTAGTTGTTTGCAGTCACCATCACACAAATACATTTATTCAGCATTGCTGCAAAAGAACCGGTCCTGTGCTTCTTTTCTGGCTGTCCCTCACCATCTCATGCCTTCTTTTCTTGTGAGATGTGTAAGTATTTGCGTGATGAACCAAGCCTAGCAGAATGAAAGCTCGATGACTGGGGGTTTTGCTGAGCATAATGAGAAGCTAGCTAGAGAAGATGACTCACTATATCTGTGAAACCAGAGTCTTATGACTGATGCTGACTTCTTAAATTCATTTTAAATACGTTTCATAGGATTCCAGCTTTTGCAAACTCAGTTCACAGCGTTGGGGGGGATTGTGGTATTGGCAACGTAGGCTTAAGCTTTAGAGAGAGCTTCAAACTCAATGCCCTTTCTAGTATTCTGCCCTTACAAACCAAGTAAACTCATAGCATCTGTAATACCCTGTGATGAGGAGTTTAACTACATTCTAGTTGGGGAAAAACCTCTTTCTGATATGTATAAGTATATTTATATTTGTTATCTGATGGTCCTGTTGGTGCCCCCAGGCTTGCGCTGGAATAGACAGCTAACTGGTTCTCTCTGTGCCATTGAAGGTGCTAAAGATTTTATTTTTTTTGTCTTCCCCTTTTCTGTTTTAAAGACTTTCTCTTTTAAGGCTTGAAGCATTCAAGCATTCAAGTCTACTAGGTCATTACTAGGTCATCCTGTTGTATGAAATGATTATAATAGCCATGAGAATAGGTAAAATTTGAGTAGAAAGGAAATTAGAATTTTGAAGTTGTAGCTCTCAGAACCAACAAAATGGGTAAGGGATACTCCAGTCTTGAACTTTTTCCACTCTGTTATTTAATTTGCTACAGTTGCTCTGTATTTAGCAACTAGTGCTCACTGTTTTTTGAATACTAATTTGTTCTTTCTCTTGGTTGCTGCAGTTCTGCCTTGTCATGGCATATAAAAAATACAGACCAAAGTCCAGTAATAAATTACTGAAACATGGAATCAGGGAAAAGAGAGAATAACGTATAAGGAGTTACATGGATGAAGCTTCATGCTCTCAATAAGCATTTATTGACTCTTAAATTTATTACCAACTTTTTTGTATTGAAGTAACTGTAACTGCAGGGCAGCCTGCCAGCATTGCAGTATTGTAATTTTTTTTCCTTTACATAGTCATGTTGGGAAAGGTGGCTGTTTCAGCCTTCTGATTCTGCAGTGTCTTGCTTGTTACGTCCTTGGCAGCAATTCTTGGTACAATGTAGTCTCTGGGATATTTTCTTTGTTCTTTATTTCGCTCCTCCTTTCCTTAATCAGAGTAAATGCAAGAGTTTCACTGTACAGGACAGTAAGAAAGAACAAACAGAGGCAATCAGAAAAATAAAGCTCATAGTTGGTAATGGCAAGATTTTAAGACTTGTGCTTTAAATCTCCTGTTTTAGACATCATATCCATGAATATCTGTTGCCTGACAGAATTTGAGCTCCCTTTGTTCATGCACAGTTTGTCTGAAAGTGTTGGTCTTTGCTTAAAAAAAATCTGATGGAGATGAAAATTTTGGATGAAGGAAAAGGAGGAAACTATTTTCTTCCTACAAATTCCCAGTACTAGTTGTATATCTATTGCCTCCTATTTCATCTGTTCTGTTGCATCGGACTTATTTATCCAGCTATTTATTTATTTATTTATTTATTAAGACGTTGACTCTAGTAATATTTTTTCCCTACCACTAAATAATGTAATGAAAGCTTTCAAAGTTGGAAAATCATTCTCTTATAAAAGAGCACATAGAAAGCATGGCTCTTATTTCTGTGCTTTCTGATTCTTATTCTGTTTAATATCAGCAGGAGGTTTGCACAAAGATGACTACAACTAAAAGATGAGGGAAATAGGATTTACTGTGGATGAAGAATGAACTATTTAATATAAAAATGTGGTTTGAGATAGTGTCCAGCTTTGCTGAGCTCCTGTGGTTTGGTCCATTCTGTTTGACACTGTTATGCTCTGATAAACAAACGCTTGAATTTAATCTGAATTTGTGTGCCTTGAAAAGGAGTCCAAAGGCTTCACATTGTCTCTAGTAGCCTAATGTGTTAGCTTTTTTTTTTCCCACCTCCCTCTTTTTCTTATCAAAGAAGAAAAGCAATTAAAACCGGAAAGAAAATCCTGTGTATTCATCTCCTGGGTGGGACATATCAAACATGTAACAGGCTGTTTTGTAGCACAGTCTCTGTGATCACAGACAGGATGATGAAGAACAGACCTGACAGATCAGCAGATCAAGGCAGCGGGATGTGCGGCTGAGGCCGAGCCTGGCCCGGGTCTTGTTTCCCCGCTCTTTCCCTGAGGCAGTTCTTCCCAGCACAGTAACCTATTTTGGTCCTACTGGGCTGTATGGCAAATCTCATGCAAATATGATTAAAATGAAACAGAACATTTAAGACAAATTTGTTCGGTAGATGAACTATTAGATTCATGTTATACCCTTAGGCATTACTTGATAATTATGGCTTATTTTTGTTGGTATTTGAAGGCAATTATATGCTCTGATGAACTATGGAAGAAAATCATCTGAAGTTTTGAGAGCTTTGAATTTTTTTTTCTTTTCCATATCTTTTCCATAACCTAGTGTGTTTTATCTCAAGCTAGAGACCTATTTTACCATCAGCAAGTGGTGGTTAGGGCTCCTGTGAAGGAAGGAAGAGGGA
>JAUBNY010000346.1:2847863-2861317 GCA_032275445.1 Crypturellus soui
GGCTCAAATCAAATATATTAACTCAAAAAGCAGCTAGAAGTATTTCATAGCCTCACATATGTGAAGGTAATTTTAATCATCTCTGATGTTCATAGCTGCAGAGAACAGGTGTCAAGACAAGTAAACAGGAAGCAAGAGTCGCTGCAAAATAGAATCTGGAAGGGTCTTTTGTACTGGTATTTTGTACTGGAAAAGGTTTTCCTCTAGCATAAGTTCACCTAGCATAGGTTTTGGTGATGGCTACATTATGAATTCTTCAGTTCCATGGTTCAGACCCTAAGGTTATCATGCCTGTTTTGGAAGTTTTGAAATAAGCTTTTTTTATAATCCTCTCCATCCCCCACTTCGCTCTTGTATTTGAGTAGCATAAATCTCTCAACATAAGAACAGAGATAGCCTTACTTGAAGTCACTGGTAGCTGCTGAATAGTCATCTGTTTTTAGTATATGACTTTCCTAAAAGAAAAAATTTATTTTGGGGTCTTGAATGCAGTATTGTGTACAGTCTTCTGGAACAGACCTTTTTTTATAGTGTGCGTAGGCGTGGATAGCTGCACAGTGCTTTATTCCTCGTTTATGTGTTCAAGCAGACAGAGCGTCTGAAAGCATCAATAATAGGTTTAAAACACAGAAAGGAGGAAATAAGCAATGAAAT
Source organism: Crypturellus soui (assembly GCA_032275445.1). Lineage (NCBI taxonomy): Eukaryota > Metazoa > Chordata > Aves > Tinamiformes > Tinamidae > Crypturellus > Crypturellus soui. The sequence continues at coordinate 2,848,518 of JAUBNY010000346.1, forward strand.
GTGTTGCCTTCTGAACTGTATGCAGGTGGTGGTGCTAAAAGTAGCTAAAAGTATGATTTAATACATGCTTTTTTTTTTTAACCTTTTGAGGATCTCTTTTCACATGGTTCTTGCACCAGTCACTTAAGAGTTAAATGTAGCTTTCCACAAAGACTGTTAGTTACTGTAAGGTTTTCAAACTGGACTGCTCTAAAAAAAAGGATGACCATTGAAGATTTTGAAAAGCTTTCTGGTTGGCAACCAAGTCAAGGAAGCTCTGAGGTTCCTGGCTTTGCTGGCAGCTGCTCTTGCTCACCAGGATCCTGGCACCCTATTGCTGAGCCCTTGTTGCCTCTATAGCTCCAGTTCTCCTGTCAGGCAATGTCACCATACAATAAGTCCCCTGAGGCCACTTGGATGAGTGACAACGAGCCAGCTCCAAAGTGACAAGTGTTTGAATGTCTAATTGGGTCAGTGCACAGGTGCTGGCTCCTCATGAGTGAGATGTTCTAGCTTTTCTCTGTGACATTTTATTGGTTCCTCTCATTTCTCCTGTAGTTATAAAGCGTAACTGTCAATGCTTTGATGCAGGAGAGGCACTATAAAAGAGAAAGGAGGGCTTCCTGTCCTACATTACACTGCTCTGGTTAAACTAAGCTTACCACTCCAGTGTTGAATTCATGGGAGGCACGAGGAAAAGATGCTTTCAAATGACGGATGGATGCTGTCAGTGTCACAGGCAATGTAGTGATGTGATCGGTGAGAACAAACATATGTTTGTTAATCTTAATCTCTGTTATGTAGTTCTCATACGGGCTAGACCTTGAATCTTGGGCATCAGGAAATGCATGGGGGGCGGGTGGAAAAAAAGATTGGGCTGTAATTGCTTAGTCTATTCTAAGTCTAATGAGCAATTTGCTTTCATAGATGACGATCACATACAATCACTGGATGTGCAAGAGAAGTGTTTTCTCCTATTGAAGGCTTGGTCTGTCCAGGGCAAACAAGGGACATTAAATGTATGGTATTTAGGTATAGCTGCCTTTGGTCTCTTCCTAAGAGAACTGTAGAATCTTTAGAGTTGGAAGGGTCCACCCTCACAGTATAAAGGCTTTTCCTTATGTCTAAGTGGAATTTGCTGTATTTCAAGTAGTGACCATTGCCTACTGGTCAATGTCACTGACATTGCTGTTTCACAAGGCAGCACTGAGAAAAGTCTGCCTTCCTACTTGCTACAATCTGCACTCAAGTATTTATTCACATTGATAAAATCCCCCTCATCCTTCTCTTCTCCACGCTGAACAGCCCAAGCTTTCTCAGGCTCTCTTTATATGAGAGATGCTCTGGTTTTGTGTCCCTTTGCTGGGACTCGCTCCAGTGTCTATGTCTTTCTTGTGATGGGGCGCCAGCACTGGACCCAGCACTCCAGCTGCCACCTCCCTAGCACGAGGAGGAGGCAGGGTCGTTCCTTGCAGTGCTGAAGGAGCACTGTGCATGTGCCCCAACTCGTTCCCCACTGAGATTTCCCTTCAAATGACAGGTCACACTGGTCCAACCTGCTTGCAGAGATACAACTTCAAAAAATAATTTAGCTTTGCCCTTACTGAGATGTAATTTGGAGAGCAGAATGAGAAGTTTAGTCCCATCAACGTACACTGTGGATGCTGGGTGGGACACACTGCTCTTCAGCTTTTTGGTGCAGGAAGTGCATGAGCCACCTGGGCATTGCTACCTATTTGCTTGTCCTGGGACAACTGGTCCTGAACTTTTCCTCAGCCTCTCCTTTTGGTAAAAAGCTGACTTTTCTGTCTCTGTATTTTCAATTCATTTTTTTACTAGCAGATGTTTCTTTTTCTCTTTCCATGTACAATCTGCCAAATGACTGTCTTAACAGATAGTTTTCTTCTTCTTTTTTCAAGCCTGGTCAGAGACTCTTGGGGCTCTACTCTCGAGACTCTTTATCTTTGGCTACCCCATGGTGCTGCATGCGATAGTGGAATAAAGTGCCTGAGGACAGCTAAGGAGGGAACTGAGTTGGAGGTGTTTATCAACAGAAGATGAAATTTAAAAATAAAAAGCTAGTCCAGCAAAAGACCATGTTTATCATTTTTCAAATCAGTAGGCACCAAGCACCAGATTTTATTTTATTTTTGAATAAATATTCTTTCTGACTTCTCTGGATGTTTTAAAAAATGTATTTTAGGAGTCTTACTTTATATCACTTACAAAATGGAATGTTTTCCATTTCCAAGTCATGCTATGCTACAAATATGGTTCTGATATGGTGTGTAGATCTGTAGACTTCATATAAATAAGAAGTGCTAATGTGTTTTATGCATATGGTTTTGCTTTTCATTTGGGACCAGTCTGTGAAGGAGATTCTTCTTTATGAACTTCCTGTCTCCAAGGGAGGGATAAATACCAAATCTTTTCCTGCAAGAAAATATCCAGTTCATTGAATTTCTGAGCTATTAATAACACAAATTTTCCTCTGTATTCATGTGAGAGAGAAGAGAGGAAGAAGAGGTAAACTTGAAACCAAAAGCTTTCCGTGGATATAAAACAGTCTTTCCCTTCCGGGTGTTGCTCAAGGGCTGAAGAAGCAATCAGTAATAGATCCCAGTGCTTCCCTGTCTCCATGTTCTTTTTCTGCCCCTTCCTCTGTCCCTTCTTTTTCTTCCTGATTGTCTTTACCAAACAGGTGCTTCTCACAACTGCAGGCCTAGGAAGTGCCCTTTGGGGCTATATATATATTTGATATGGATATGAGCTGTTATCAAATGGATCGGTGGATATCAGCCAATCCTATTCTTGAAGTGTCTTTTTTTTTTACTGTATTTGGCCTAGGGTAGGTACTTATAAATTCCATTGATTTCACATTATGAGAAGTTATCAAAAACTTAGTAAGGTCTTTTTTTTTTTTTTTCCTTATGTTATATATCCATTTTATTCAAGGGTGCCTCTGTCCAGTGAAACAGAAAACTTTTCCAGCTTCGTAGCCAGCACTGTGTCTGTGGTATTGGGGCATTCACAGTTATCAGAAATCCGTGCTTAAAACGTGTGCTATTGTAGCACAGTAGTACAGTGAAAGAGGGACAGAAATAATTTGAAGATAAAAAAGTTCAGAGATGTCTGTTGAAGGGGCTAAACATTCTGCTCAAAGAATGATTTTCTTTATTCAGAACAAACAAATCAAGTTATAATATGGAAAATGTTTAACTATGATTAAATGCAGTTTGGTTTTTGTTTTGTTTTGTTTTTTGAATGTGGCTTTCATTAGTTTCATATAACTTAAGGTATATGATACTTCTATTGCAACTACAGTTTCAAAGACCCCTTCTTGATCCCTGTTGCCTTTCTTCTTCCTACATGTGTACATGTATTCCAGTATTTTATAAAATGATGGAGAATTCAGAGGCAAAGATATGAGGAACAGAGATTAAAGCTTCCAAAGTATATTTCATTTTCACTATTTCTCCTTTTTTTAAAAAAAACATATTTATAGATAAAATATGATAATTATATTTTAAGTTAAAACATTTTTTATTCTTAGTAACACACCTGGTGCTCTGTTTTTTTTCTGTTCTTTTTTAGCTACTGTGTTGCTAGGGCATCCTCAGATACAGGTATTACAGAGTACTGAGTGGGAGAAGGTCCCAGTGAAGTGGAAAAAGCAGGGAAATTATGTTGCATTAAGAGCTGAGCATAAAATATGAGAAGCAATATTTGAGCTAGGTTAAGAAAGACCTTCTTTTTGAATTAAGGTATGAGTATGTTTGCAAAATGTTTATGCTTGAATTAAAAGCTAAATAATGTGGTTAAGGTTAGTCCCTCATAATAATGCATTCAGCACGGTAGACAAACCTGAGTATCTGATGTTCACAATCTTAATATTTTGAATAGACAGTTTAAAAAGAATTTATTAAAATATTCCTAATAAAATGTCATGAGTGATTGCTTTAGTGATTAGAATACATTTTTTTTTGCTTTGTAAAACAGTTGTTTACAAATGATAAAAACTAACTTGATTAGTCATATTATGCTAGACACTACTGCAGTTCAGTATTATTTCAGTTTACATTGCCCTGCCAGATGCAGATTCATTTTCTTGAATTGGGTAAACTGAATAATTTATAATAATGTTCAATTACATCAGCGGTCTGAGGAGCTTTACTGCAGTTAATCTGACTTTGTCTTTGAAAAATCTTTGCTTGCTTTTAGCCTTCACATTTCTTGTGCTGCGGGAATTTTGAGTCCATTTGCATTGTTGTGGAGGATTGTTATCTCAGAAAGCTACAAAACTTGACAATCTAAAAATGTTTCTGTAAATAAAAATTAGCAATTGTGTGCTCCCCTCCCTCTGTCTTTCCTGTGTTGCCATTTGAACCTTGTCAACTTGAAATGCCTGATGAGAAGCAGACAATGTAAAGGAGCTGCTAAGAGTGATAAAACTGTGTCACAGAGGCTAGATAACTGTAGAAGTCTAAATCGTCAAAAACTAAAGTGAAGCTGAACCATTTTCAAATCGGAGTTGTAACGCTTACACAACGACATCCATGAATTAGCTGAGTGAATATGCCAGCTCTCAAAAGCACTGCTCGAGTTCAACCTCAGCTTGTGCTTGGAGAGAGCTGCTAACTCCGGCGTTCGCCCGCGCTCAGCCGAGGAGGCTCAGCCCGGCGCTCTCCCAGGTGGAATGACTGTGCGGCTGGAGGTGGGAGCGCCTCTGCCCTCCCTGGCTCCATCAGCGCTGCCTCCGGAGAGGCGGATTAGGTGCACTCCCGGCCCGGCCCCCTGGTCTCCCAGAGCTGGGCTGCAGCTCCCAAGGTTTGCTGGCAATTTACTCAGCAATTACGTTCCCAGGAAGGACTTCAAAGACAAGCCGGGTGCTTGGCTCGCAGCAGCGGATGCTGTGCAGCCAGAGGAGAGAGAGGAAAATGGTACAAAGAAGAATCAAACCCTGTAGGGATTTTTTAAATAACCACCTGTCACACCTTCCCGTTTACCTATGGTTGTTCAGACAAGTTTCTCTGATCCTCTCAGTGAAGTGGTAGCTCTCAGGCCACGCAGCTTTTAAAGGTACTGAAGCTTCCCACCGGTAATGATAGAAAGCAAAAGAATGGTTGTGTCTTTAAAGCAGTTGTAAAATTTTGAGATAGAGTTGCATTTTGGATGATGGTATGGAATAACCTACAACAACCATCCTATGAATTTGCTTGCATGCTGAAAAGACAGTATCGGTTTTCTTGGACTATTTGCGCAGTGCTGAAGAAACAGATCGTTTCAATTCATAGATGCTGTTGCTTGCTGTGTATTTCAACATTTTCCCCCAAGCGTACTGGTATCCTTCTGCATGTTTCACAGATTCAGCTAAGACAATTCTTGCTATTAAGAGTAAAGATAGTATTTTGTTCTCTCTGGGACTTACTGTGACTTTTTTTCTTTTGGATGGGTGGAAAATATTTACAAAAACAATGAGATGGTTGAGGAACCTGGAAAAGCAAAAGTGATTGAGATGCAACACATGAGACTGCTTAGTGAAATGTCTGTGAATCCAGTTCATTCATAAAAAGTGCTGGTAAGAAACAAAATATTTCTGCAGCTCGCAGATGTTAAAAGTGGAGGTGGGATTTCAAGGGAAGCATACAAGAGTTCTTTTTCGAGCTGAAGAATTGAATCTTGTTTCTTTTCTTTACACCGCTCCCCCCAAACAATACCTAGTGTGAAATACAGTCGCTGTTCTCAAAATTTGCATAAAGTATGATGCTATCAGATTTTAACATACTCTGTAAATCAGTTTTGCAAGTTAAGCTTTTGTAAAATCAGTTTGCTCACCACACAAGTGTTCTTTGTTTAGTCAGCTGAAAACTAACACAAGTTTAGAAAGGCTGATGAGGTATTTTGCTTCGTTCATTTTTGGCACTGATGAAGAAGAGTGATTATCAACTCACTTAAATTGTAGGGATACAAGATCAACACCTCCACTTTTTCAATCCAAACTAATCCTTTCGGGGTGCTTTGACACTTGCTTACTGGTTTCCCCAGAGATATGAAAAAGATTTTTAAAGTTTGATTCTTCAGACTGCCCTGGTAAATATCCTGCAGGTAGCCTTTGTGAAGGTGTTGGGTGCGGATAAGTAGGAGCTGCTGGGAAGGGCCCATGTGTTCTAAAAAACCAATCATTTCAAAGGCTTTCCACAAATAATGATTGAAACTGGCATTGCTGACCTTGAATTTTCGCAGCATTATTGTGACATTTAGATAATGCATTTTAAAACTAAGATGGAGATCCATTTATTAATTTAAAACATTACCTTTAAACATTAAAATATTACACTAAAATATTATTACCTTAAAACATTACCTACCAGCTGGATACTTGTAGTACTTGAAGGGAAAGAACAACAATAAATTTCCTTCAACCTCTGGGTTATTGTATCATATCAAACTGAATATTTCTTTTGTCACTGCAAATGTTTATTTTACTTTAAAGTTACACAAAGAATGATTAATTTTATTCTTTTCAAAAAATAACTGCAGCAGGTTCTAGTATTTATGCAGTAGGTCTGAGCACTCTTAAATATCCGAAATGGCTTCCACAGAAGAGCAACTAGGTTATGAGAGTATGGATACCTTGAAGAGGGAAGCCCTGTACATAAAGAAGTCATCTAGATTTTGGACAGTGGCCTAGTGTCATTGTTTCTTCTTTGTATGTACTGAATAGAAGTGGTTGCTCTCTCTTTCTCCAGTGCATGGTGGCACAGACTCCTAGTGTAGACTGGAAGTCTCGTGATCATGTCCTTGCATTAGCTTAAAGCCTGGAATCCAGGTTTCCTCCTCCTTCAGGTGCATTGCCAGGCTGCTGCGCGCAGCATCGCTGCTTCCTTCTGCTGTGCTTGCGTCTTCCTTCTTCCTTCTCTGGCCTCATGCCAGAAGTTTAGGCTCTGATTCCTGGTTTCATCTTGGTATAATAGCATTTAGATCTCTCAGGAGAAAGAAAATATAAAAAATTTCCAGTAGTTTTTGTTGTTTGAGGTAGGTGTGCACAAACACTTCTTGTATGTTTAATATGATAGGGAATATGGATCCAAATTAATGATCTGTATTCAGCCCTGGAAGTGCTTTTGTCCTTATGGTATTCAGTGCTGGAAAGCTGTGTCTGTTTTTTTCTGGTTTTGCTTTTAGGTTTTCAGGCAGGATCCCATGGCTTGTGCTACAGTATTTGGAATTTGCAGGCTGTGAATCCTCTGGCTGTCGAATATCCCCAGAGTTGCTTAGTTCCAGCAAGCAGAAGCTTCCACTGCTGCATGACCAAGCCAGTCAAAAACAAGATACTCTTCTCCGGAGGAATCCTTAAGGGAGCAAATACTGCAAACACTAAGTTGCAGTTTGTAACAGCTCTTAAAATGTTCCTGTTGCTGGGATTTCTCTTTCGGAGCGTCAGCTCTTTTCCTGAGAGTGTTGTTCAGTGGCGGTTGCTGCGGCTGGCTGTGAATTTTGTATTGAGTGCTGCAGGCCATCTTCAAGAGGAAAGATACTGCAAGAAGTGAGCACTGGAGAAAAAAGGTTGTCATGGATGCAGAGTTAAGACACAACCATACTGTAAGGGCAGTATATGGTGCGTGCGTTTGGACCTTGGCAGATGTCAGGCTTTATCTCTGCTGCTCCTGCCGTTGCCTCGCTTGTCTTTTCGGTACAGTAACCGCCTCTGGCATCCTGTGAGTGCGACAGAGCCGGGAGACGCGGTTCACTCGGCACCTTTGCCATCAGGAATTCCATGGCCCCCTGCTCTCCCCTCACACCTGTCAGGATAACAAATTATCAGACATGTTTTCTTGTCCTGAATTTAAAACACAGTATCATAGCATAACCTCAATTTTGTCTCCAAGAGGCATCCACTTTGTAATAGGGGGTAGAGCTCCTTTGGTTTTCAACCAGAGAGTTCCTTTGTTTTAATCATTAGCGTTGTCGGCCTGCAGTGAGATCATTTGATTGGTGGTGAGGGAAAACTGAAGGAATAAGCTGCAAATGATTTAATTGCTTCTCCTAGCTGATTTTTGTCAAGTTCTTTTTATCTGTAATAGTCTACATGTGTAAGACCCACACAAAGACATAGATGTACTTTTCAACTTAATTCTTGAAAGTGGCCATGAAAGGACATGAAATACCTTATATTTATACATATATATACTATATATATATACATATACACCTTGCACTCATTTGAACATTTGCGCTAAGCAACAGCTGTAAACCCTTCGCTTTTTAAGATACCATGGGTCATCATTCACTGTTCATTCGCAGTAGGGAATAACTGAAGCAACGCACTGTGGGTACCTCTGTTGCCTTCAACACCTCAGTGTAGCCTTTAGACTTTAGCATGTTCTTTAAGCAACCGAGTCAGCAATAAATGTTGCCCCTCAGCCTGCCTGATTGCTCCTTGCTGATGGGTATTGCTGCCCTTTGGTGACAGCCAGCTGAACTGATCATTTGGTCTCTCCCCTGTTTAAGCCTTGTTAATTTTGTCTTTTAATTGAGCTGGCTGGAGGAGGACAATTGTCCATCACCTTTCAGAACACTCAGTATTCTCCTGATGAGATTAACTTGAGCACAAGCCTACAGGACTCAAAGCCAAGATAAATTGAAAAAGAATTAAGGGTAATGGCTCATTCTTTTTCTCATGTGGGTTTCTGCATGTATGAGTCTAAAGAAGGAAAACTATATTTTGTCCCTAAATTAATTAGGCAGAGACAAGGAAGATAAACCTCAGTTTTGACTGGAGGATAATCTGAAAACTCATAGACTTTGTGCTTTACAATAAATCAGTAGAAAATTGTGCTGTATGGGCTCTATCATCAGAGAAAATTGTGTAAATGCGTAACGACCCCCTTTTGCACTTAGCTCACATCAATGTTCATTAGTAAAATGTAGCAGGTGAGTTCAGACTTCTAATTAAACACCAGGGATTGCTTTCTCTCTCTATTCTAAAAGATCAAATTTAAAATTTGTAATACTAAAATTCTCCAATTTTGCCTTTTTTTGCAGCCCGTATAAGGCTTTTGTAAAATAGGAAAATATTATATTCAGGAAAGCATCTAAGGAGTATCACCGTTTTCTGACTTGTATTAAATGATTAATCTATGCATGATTTGTGGAATCCAAAGCAGAAACCCTGTTAAATAATGCATGCGTAAAGAATATGTAATCTCATATTTACTCCACAGAGGCTTTTGTTTTGGGATTCTCTTATGTATCTTCAAAAATTAGCAGATGAGAGTACGCTAATGACTCAATAATGTCATCTGTCTGGCATCAGGAGCCCTCTTTTGCAGTAGCTAAGTGTCTTTTGATATGTGACATGGTCTGTTAATGTTGCAAAGCTTTCTGACTTCACTAAAGGGTAAATGACTGAGTATCAGCAGTTTCTAAAGCCTTTTAATACTGCAGAAAGAACAGATAATGAGAGTGTACAGTGCTGGAACAACAAAACAAAGACTAGACATAAAAATGTTGATGGCCACTTAGTTTCTAGAATATTTACAGTTCATATGATTTTGCCTTTTACATTTGGAGTATAATTTTAATCTTAAATTTCTAAGAAGTGTTATTCACTAACTTACACAAGAAATCTGTGAAATATTTAGTCTCAGAAACAAGACCCTTTCTTTGAGAGCTCTCATCCAGTCACCTGCCAGCACACTCACTGGTTTTTGGAATGACACAAAACAGCCATGAATTGTTCAAAAGAGGGCACTCCTGAAAACTGCAGCTTCATCTGGGAAGTGCAAGTGAAGGTTTTATCACCAGTGTGGTTAAACATCACAACTGTCATCATTATTTCCATGACTGAGAACTTGATCCTGTCAACACCTATATAAGTTTCAAGAATTCAAGGACTCCTAGTAAAGTCACCTGAACTACTAATATGCTTAAATTAAAATACAGTGTCTCCTCTAGTAACTTCAAAATAATGCTATGGGCATTTCTGTGCTGGTGCAGTTACCTGAGTTGGCTGAGGCCAAGCTCATGCTAAAACTACGACCACTGAACCCACTTGCTAAGAAAATCCAGCCTGGAGACACTTCTTTGAGGACCCAAGGTGGCCAGGCACATTCTGCATCATTGACAAGCTTCACTCAGAGAACTGCAGTTTATGTCCTGCTATGTGATATGAGCAGGTCTTATTTCACAAGTTTTCTGTTTCTGCCTGTCTGATGAAGATTTAGTCACAATGGTAGCAGGAGGGCTGAGACCCAGAGAAGGAAATACTCTCATGCTGGAGTCTATCTAGCTGCCTCCTTTTTATCATGTGTATATGACAACAAACTTAGAAGGGCCTTTTCAGTCTCCTGTTGATGAGCTTGAGCTGTCTGTGGGAACCCATAATCTTCATGGGATTCTACTTTTCATTATAAAACCCTCCTGGGTGTCCTCAAATTTTTGCTTTTTCAACATGGCTGAAATACTGTTGTCGCTTTCTTCCATGGGTCTGACTAATCATCTGTTCCTTGGATCAGATGTTTTTTGTTTGCTTGTTTGTTTTTTCTTGTTAGCCAGATTGCTATGTCTGGAAGATTTTTTCCTTTTTATGAGATCAGAGAAGTAAGAACTTTAATGCAAGATTTTGATGGTAAAAGGACTACAGGAATATTTGCTTACTGCATCCAGCAGAATGTTTTTTAAAGCTAAAGATGTTATCCTCTAGAAGCAAATGGGGTATGTCCAAAGAATCGCTTTTTGTGAAGGAAAATGTGGAGCAGTCCTGGTGTGTCTGTTTGGGTTAAGGATGGTTAAGGCCAAACCTCCATCGCTATTCTTCAAAGAAGCCAAGGGGAATTCAAAGAGGACATGATCCATTCTGAGTTGCTGTTTATGAGACTCTGCTCAAGTCAGCAAATGCAATCTTAAAGTGAAAAATGTTTTTAAAAGGAGTGAACACTAGAAGGTATGAACATAAATCACAGAGACCGAGTGAAGAAACTAGGTCCTAGCTGAAAACCATGCACAAGAATGGGTACTGAGTAACCAATTAAATGGAATAAAATTGCTATGTATAAATGAAATTTGAAGACTTTTAATAGCAGCATGTTGGAATTCCTTGTGAAATATAGAAAAATTGTGATTTTGAGAAGCTAATAGTTTGCTGTAGTACACTTTTTACTGTAGGGTGAGTGGGTGGTGAAAACTATTTGGGTGTTGCTTTGAGTAAACTCTTTTTTTAAATCTTTTTGAACACTGTAGTGGTTTAAAAAAATGTGTTGGTGATCTTTTCCCTGTATAAAATGGAGGAAAGCAAAGAGAAAACCTTTCTAATTTTTTTAAAAAGCTTTTGCCCATGAGTATGTTTGCAGCTGTTTTACTCTGCTCATTTTCCTTGTTTCTGCAGAGCATCCCGCACCAGTGCCTCAGTGGGGAGAACAGAGTAAACCCGGCATAATAGGAATAGGCTATTATGGTATTGTCACCTTATCACCTTTTTTAGTTTCAGACTGCTACCCAAAGGAGGTAGTCCCTTTTGGGTGGTCTGCAGCTCGGAAGCTGGTATTTTCTTCCATAGGTTTGTTTGCTGTTAGATCAATGACCTGATCTAACTGAGGACACTGCAGTTCTTAAAACAAACGGAAGGTGAGGGTGCAGGGACGTGGTGAGGCACAGGAGAGGACTGTCTCTCTGTCGGCAGCTCATCATTAGATCACGTCAAACCTAATGCCCAAATGCACCCACTCTTGATTTAAATAAAAAAGGAGTATGGCCATTGAATAGATACCTTTAATATTTTTGCAGTTTCCTATTTTAGTTTTGGGAGGTTGGTTCCATAATGCTGTGACTCTACTAAGGAGAGCAAAGAGAGGATGACTTTAAGAGTAGTTGTTCTGATGTCCATGAACCTTCAAACTTACAGTTTTTCAGGTTGTAATGCTGGAGATAAAGTACCTAAATGGACCTTCAAATAAAGCAATTTGATCAAGAGACTGTAGTAACTGCTGGCAGAAAACAAAAACTCTGGCTCTTAATGCTGTTATTTGCTTAATGCAAAGGGAATTTTATGGCTAGCCTCATATTTTACTCAGCAGTAAAGTTAACTAAGGTTTAACTGTACTTGTTTTCTGAATTCAGATTTCACTTGGATTTTGTTTTTTTTGACACAAGTACTTTGACCCAAATGCATTTGAAAGGTTTCATTTTTAAACAGAATTTTAAATAGCTGTTTTAAGTCTTTGAGTCTTTCCCTCCTCTTTCCCATGACATTCAGTATCTCTGCTAAATCAGTGCAGTGACTCAGGTAATTCTGAATAAATATTTAAGAACACATATGTTTGAAGTTCAGAGTGTCTCAGTCATGCCAAATGTTGGCCTTCTGTCTGGAAATTCAGGTTTATGATATTAAACATGAGGTATATACTACTTTTCCCAGCACATACTGATGTGAATACATTTTGCAGTGTTAAAAATAGCCAAGATTGTCAGCCGTTAAGAAGGGAATGTGGTTTAAGCAGAGATCTTCTTATCTTACCTGGCAAATTCCCCAGCAGTAGCATTATGGTGTCAAAAGTTTCTTAATCACTTGTTGTTGCCAGATGGGCTCCAGCCTAATGCTGGAAACCCACTGGCAAGATGTAAGGAGAGTGGGAAAGGGACTTCCCGCATCCCTACCATCTCCACAATTTCCATGTAGTGCCTTTTTACAGCAACTAACTACAGTTATGGAACCAATTACAAAGTTTAAAATACGAGTGTGAATTGTGAGGTCTCCTACAATGCAGGACAAAACCTGTAACATTTTTGAATAAATAATAAGAGGTGGTAGCAGGTCAGTTGTC
>JAUBNY010000346.1:2861417-2872083 GCA_032275445.1 Crypturellus soui
CTGCTGCACAGGCAACGCACACAACATAGTCCCTTTCATGAACTTAAGTTTAAAATACAATTTAAGAAGTTTCTTCCAGGATCTCAAGTGACAAAAAAAAAAATTCGAATATAAGTCTACAGAGACTAAACAAGCCCAAAACCTTGCCCTTCAGTGTTAATATCTAACTAGTATCTAAGTAAGTGATCTAATATCTACTTGATATTAAAAAAAAATATTTTCGTGCAGTTAGAGATGTAAGTTGATTTTCTACATTAAATTTTACTCTGATGACAAATGAAACTTAGTCTAAATACTGCCCGGGCAAATTGAATCCAACTTAATTTAGGAAATACAATTATGAACTAATTCATCATCTTGTAGTTTAGTCTAGAAAAATGGTGAAGTACCAAATGTTTGCAATGAAAAAGCTGAGTTAATTAGCTGCTAAAGAAGGAATATCTGGAAGAGGAGCGCTTGAATTTTGCTGCCTTGTACAATCAACCATTTTCAGCTGTTGAAACTGCCCTGGCTAAGGAGTATTTTATTAATCCTGACTGCAAGAAAAGGCAAACCTCATCATGAGGTAGCCTGCTCTGATTCAGGGTCTGACTGACTTTGTCCCTCGAGCTTTCATTTCTGACGCCCCCCTTGCCTGTAGGTGGCTGCTGCTCTGAGCAGCGAGGAGGGCAGCCTTCCTCCACTCGCCGTTTGCCGGGGGGAGGCCCAGGTCTGGCTGCCTCCTGCAAAGGAAGGTGCTTCGGAGAGAGCAGGCAGGTGTCCGAGGTGCTGCCGTGTTTCCCGAGAGCTCCTTGCTGGAAGCAGGTGCTGCAGCCTCGCAGGGCTGAGGGAGCGCAGCGGCTGCCCTCAGAGGCACCACGCACGTCTGCCATCCTCTGCCTCCATCCCCGGGCCCGGTGCGGCCTTTCCCAGGAGCCCTACTTTGGGCGTCAACATTTTCCCATAGGCCCTAAGGAAGATTTGGCAGCATTTCCAGCGGTAATTCTGGTTTTCCAGAATTACTGCTTTGAGATACATTATTCTTCTGGGGAAAAAAAGAATTGGGAATTGAAGTTATGGAACCCTAAGGAGGGATGCCAGAAGGGATGTTAAAGGTGAGAATAAAAACCAAGTTGATTTGGGAAGATTTAAGAAGCAGATCAAAAAGTAGATTCATCCCAGTGGTGCATTAGTTTCTGCGTGTCCTTACAGACCTTATTATAATAACATTTGATTAAAATTAATACAACAAAGCACAGTTTTAAATGCTGCTAAGTCTCTGAATAAATTGAAAAACTGGCAAAATTTAATTTTGTATTAAAGATTAAAGAGTACTTTCTGGTCTTAGTTATATTATGGTTTCTCTGGTGTATAACAGTAAGGCAATTTAATGTAAAATTAAAAATCTGTGGACAGTGGCATCTCTCTCAATTTAAATTAGCATGGCTGAGAAAATCAGTTTAACCTTTAATGTCGATTTACAGCAATTTTGCATTCTTTACATGTTGAAACCCAGAGCAGTATTATGCTAATGCAGCTGAATCACCTGCAGGTGTTACTTGAGACTGAAGTGAGCAGTTGCTTTTGTGGTGACGGATCAATATGTCAAGATGTGCAATGGAGAGGGGTCTGACTGACAAGTTGCCTTAATACACTGTTTTTCTAACTATAACTGGAATAACTGATGATTCCTTCAAAGAGTGAGATAATTTATCAAAAAATATATAGCCACAGAATTTGAAGTAATCAGCTCAGTAAGAATGTGATATATTTTCACCTTTTCCTATTTGTAGTTTGTCAAAGTTCAGAAATGTTCATATTTTATACTGCATTTGCATGAAAAATATTAATTGTTATAATTATACAAAAATGAAAATTGGTACAATATGCTAATAATATACTATTAATTTCTAATAACTGAGAAATTGCAGTTGCATTTACCCATATTAAGAAAAATCTGGTTTTAATTCCTTGTGCATGTTCAGAAATTTAGCAAATAACTTGGCTTTAGATGATAGTTTGTGGCAATAACATGGATGCATAATTATAAAACCATGTATTTTCCTGAGAATAAGAGTGCTGCTGTGGGGCAAAATTATGCTCCTCCGCTTCTGTGTTGGCATAGTGGTTTTGGTATAAAAAACAGATGTTTCTTTGAATGGCTTAATGTATGATTAAAATACCACGTATAACTATATATAGTTATAGACAAACAAATAGGTAGTAAGATACTTTTTTATTTTTGTATGTTCAAATGTATCCATTCTCAATGTAGAAAAAAAATGACATGCTCATTAATGATCTGCTATTACAAATGTGCAGTCTAGACAGCAGGTTTTGTAGTAACGTGTTTTTGTAGCAGTATCAGAAGGATTTCAGGAAGATTTTTCCTTTGGGATTTTGTGGTATCTTTTTGTCTTGCAGTGTTATTTTCTTTTCCCTTAAAATTTCTTTCTTCCTTTCATTCATCATTTATTACTAATTTTGTGGGATGATATTACTTGTTCTTTGCATAATACTTATATAACTGAAAACAAAAGTATTTGGTAGAGTTCTTTGAATGGAAGAGTTCGTGTGACAGTGTAGAACTGCTTTGAGCTTAATTTAAAAGAGAAAAAATGAATTATTATTCTTGCAAAGTAAAGTATACTGTTTTAATTAGAGATCTTGTTTTCAAAGATAAATGAGTTGTAGCAAGCCAGGAAAACAGCAGTAAGTATAGCAGTAGGAAATAAATTTCTTTTATCTCCTTGGTGGTAACATGAATGTGAAATTCAAATGAATCTGTGAACCTTGTAAGTTTTTACATCAAAGTGTAATGTTTACTTATGTAATAGGCTTGTAACTCTGGGTAGGTTTCTGTTTTTCATTAATAATATAAATATCCAAAAAAATCACAGGGAAGGCTATAGGTGAGCTAGGGAACAGGCTGGATTAACTTCTTGATGAATAAAAGAGATTTAGTTTTTTTTTCCTTTTTTACCCTAAAGCTTTGAATTAATGATTTGTATAAAAAAGCTCACTCAGGCCTATAAAGAGGAGTTATTGACTTTGTCTTATTGCTGCTTTTAAAACTGAATCTAAACTTACATTATTTTAGTAGTATTAAGTGCCTTCTCTGATTCCTAACCATCAAATATAAAATATTCTTAATGTATAAAATACAATTTAAATGAAAGGGCAGCAGCATGGGAGTGCAGGTTAGCACTTCTCGTTTGGATGGTTTCAGTTTGATAATGGCATATTTAAAACATTCATTAGAAGCAGAAGGTTTACTGTGAGAATTAAGCCTCAGGGCTTTATTTTCAGTACATTAAAATATATAGTCATGTTAATCCTTTAACATTTTAGTAGCACAGAATTTTTCCACATTTCTATAAATGTGAAATGCGTAAAAATAAGCCCCTCATGGGATTGCTATCTTTGTATGCCTTTGAGAATGCAGATACAAGAAAGTGAATAGGGAAGAGAGAATTAAAAGAATTAGTGGCAATAAAAAATATAGAACAGATCTTAGGGTTTTAATCAAGCCAAAACGTAGATGAAGCCGGTGGCAGGTCTGGTTGGACGGCAGCAGCCACGCGGGCTGTTAATCCCGCAAATACCGACCCGAACGGGCTGCGCCCGCTGGTTCCGCTGGCGCCACGGGGCGGCCCGCGGCCCCGTCTGTGCGGGGTAGACGAGGCGGCCCCGTCGCGCCCGGGCCGCCCTCCGCCACCGCCGCCGCCGCCACCTAATGGCGGACTCGCGTTCCGGCAGTGCCGCGGCACCGGGCACCCTGCCCCGGGCCGCCCAGCCCTGCGCACGGCAGTGCCGGTGCTGGAGGATCTGCCCCGTGTTGCCGCTTGCTGTATCCGCCTGTGCAGGCCTCTGGGGCACGCAGCAGGTCTCTGTGGTCCCGCGAGCGCCAGTAGCCTCCCGCGCCAGCGACACCAGCGGGCAGTGAGCTCATGTCCTTGGCCACAGTGGTGGTGTGCGGCCACAGTCACAGGATCACAGAATCACAGAATGGTTGAGGTTGGCAGGGCGCTCCAGAGTTCACCTAGTCCAACCCCCTGCTCCAGCAGGGACACCCAGAGCACGTGGCACAGGGTGGCATCCAGGCGGGCTTGGAAGATCCTGCCTTTTACAACTGCCTGTTTCTACTACTGAGATTTGTCAGCAAGCTGGAGGTATTTACTTGCTCTACCAGTTAGTGTTAAAGGATAGGAAACAGAAATAACAGGGAAATTGGACACCAACCTCCCCTGCTTCCCTTAGTTCTCTATACAGTTCAGGTTGCCAGCTGCAGCAGGCAGTTTTTATGGAGATGTTAAGCTGTTTCGCACTTCACATTTTGGTGTGAAGTATTCGAGAGTGAGAGATATTTGAGAGAACTGGAGATAACTCGATTGGAGGAGGGATAATGGAAAATCTAAAACTTGGTTAGTTGTTTTTGGCTGTTGTTAGGGCCTAGTCATCCCTGCATGTAGGCTGCGGAACAGCAGACCCAGGCGTAAGTTAGAAACTGGCCTGTTAGGAAATTGAAATGTAGCAAACTCTGAGGACATCTGCAAATGCGGAGGGGCTGGTCTGCTTGTTTAAGTGTGACACTTTGCTGTTGGGAGCAGCTTGAGTCAGTGTAGCCCTCCAAAGCTGGGACAGGCCTGATGTGCCCAGCTGCAGCCGCCTTCCCAAGAGGAAGGGAGGCCTCTTGAGAAAGCTCTGCGCTCCAGCCTCCTACCCCTTTCAACTTATAACATGCCAGCAGTTTCCAAGCTAACGGATATGACTGTAATTCCTTTAAGAGGCTGATTTAAAATAAAAAAGAAGAGCAAGCATGCTAACTTTTGCCTGGGCCTCACCAGTGTCTGTTTAAATAGATACGACATACAGGCGGCCAGTGCCCCATCTCCCGAAAACCTCCCCACGGCAACTAGCCGGAATTCGTACAGCTCGTTCCCTCGGCGCTGTTTACCCTCTTTTGTTGGTGTCCTTGTTAGGGCCCTCGATGTGACAGAATGCTTTAGTCCTCCGTTCCTGGCACTGTCCCTCCTCCGAGCGACCTCCTCCCTAGCATAACTATTCTGACATTTCATGCTAATATTAGTGGTTTCTGCTCTACTTCCCAAAGGGAAGAGTTTCTCGGTCTTTGAATCACATTCTGTTCTTTTGCACAGTAAGCTTTTCACAAGAATATCTTCAGCATTGCAGGCAGCATCCAGACAGGCGGTGCTTTTGGGAGTGAGCTGTGGGGTTGTAAGGAAAGGTATTACACAGTTTAATGCAAAATTTTTTACGTTGTCAAAAAAAAAAAAAAAAAAAAAGAGAAAAATAAAGAAAGAAAAAGAAAGCAAGCAATAAAGAAAAATTCTTCATCATATTTCCTCAGCAAAGAAATTAAGACTTCAGGGAGTATTTCAGCTGAGCATCCCATCTGCATATTTACAAGGCACTGCAGACACTGGGTTCAGAGCTCTCCTTCGAGTCAATGGCATGTTCTCCTTCTGCCTGCTCTGCAGTTTTCCTGTGTGTTCTTTGCACTCAATGGTTTTGCTGTGATAGCAGGGTCTAATGATTCATAGATTTTATTTAAGTAAGCATTTTTTTTGCTCGAGTGCAAAGTCTTTCAGTGGAAAAGAGGTGGGCTGCTCGAAATCCTGTGTCTTGTTGAAGCCCAGTCTGAATTAGGCCTTGTGAAGGAGTACGTAGTGGCTGCTACAGCATTTGCATCCTTGTGCACGTGTCGAAGCATCGCCTGAAAAACTGCTCTAAGAGTACAGCTGTGTGGGTACCTGTTTCTAGCATGTGTGTGGCTGTCAGTATGCATTCGTTTTGTACCAAATTTGTAATTCACCGAGAAATTTAATAATCAGGCTGAATTCTTTACTTCTTCTTAATTACCATCTCTAATAGTTATGTGCCTCAAACCAAATTATGTCTCTTTCAACGTATGCAAAGAGTGTTTTCACTCGTTCCTGAGTATTTCCATTGTCTTCAGTGGATTTGCAAAGTTGTGCTCAATTCAAACACTTTAACCATCTCCTTGAAAGAAAGCAAAACACACATATACGTGCATAAGAGATAAAGCATATTTGCTCAGGCTGTAATTACTCTAAAATATGACTGAAAAAAATGGTATTAAAACACTGTTTTTATACTCCATCCCATCTTCTTTTATAAGGGAGGAGATAAAAAATAAGGTTATAAAGGGTAATTTGAGAAATACCTGCAAATTTGCTCTGCCATGTATGTAGTCGCCCCTGTCAAAGTATCTCATAATTCAGTCGGAGCTGGAAAATAAGTGGTACTCTGATAGAAGGGCCAAACTGGGAATATGTAAACCAACTGTAAAAGGGAAGATCAACCCTGCTCCAGTCTTCTAAAAATCAGCTGTAGGTGGCTGCTCTCAAGAGAGGATTTGAATCTCTGGGTCATGACTGATCTTACATCTTTGCAGTAACTTTTAATCAGACATTTGAACCCTGCACTTTGTGTTTCTTTTTCGGCATTTCTGGGCACTTCTGGCAAGAACACTGGCACTTCTAGAGGAGTCACTTGAAAGAAAACTTTGCTGTGTGGATTTTTTGCAGACTAATATTCTTATTTTTTCGGGGGGAGGTCACGTACCAGGGGGAGCTGTATCCAGTGCTCATCATACTAATAAGCTGCAGGCAGGAGCTATCAGATTTTATTGCATTCAATAAACAACACTCAAGACTCTCAAAAGAAAAATAGCAGATGTAGTTCAACAGAAGAAAGTATTTAAACAAAACAGAACAAAAAAGCAATGGACAAGATGAGATCCAGGATCCAGGTTGCTTTTTTGATAAGTGTGGAAAAGACTGAGACTGATAAATAAACAAATAATAAAGCCTTCACAATAAAGCCCTAGTAAAACGCTGTTACAAATAATAAAGCCTTCACAATAAAGCCCTAGTAAAACGCTGTTATGGGACTCGATCCTGTGCTGCGTGCACTTTGGTAGGAACCACATGCCCTCGTAGGAGCCTGTGACTCCTGACTCCACCGTGCGCGAGGTTGTGTCAGCTGGGAGGGTGTCAGAGGGCCGTGTACAAGTGCAGCTCCGCAGCGATACAGAAGTGAACAGACGCATAATGCAGCCCTTCTCATAGTAGTTTGGTAATTTATACTGGAGTTGCATGAGAGGTAGTTGTGCTAGAGCACCATCAGGGGCTTCTATACTAATGGCAGATGTGTCGGTCGGTGCCACGAAGGAAATAAGTAGGCGTTTGATTTATTTTACAGGGACAAGTCTTAAGAACACAAAGGGGAATAGCCCTGTTTTGTGTGCTACGTCACAAACATTTTCTTCATTTACTCCCGATTTTAATTATTATGAGTAAGATGATGCATTTGGAAAGAAAAAATAAAGCATGATATATCAGGTTAGATTGAAGAGCTTTCTTAGTAACTGTTCAGGAATTTTTAAAAAATTGTGTTGGAAATGCATATTTTTAAATCAGCAGGTCTAGAGAAGATAAGTCTACCTATGAGCTTCAAAAGAGCTGGTGCGGGAAATTTCTAGTTCGTTGGTTTTCATTTTTAGTACTTTTCCTAAGACTGAAAGAGAGCTGATGATCTGCCCAGAATCTGAGCAGACGAGCAGATTGAGCGGGGTAAATATAGGCTGATATAAATCACAGTGAACATATGGAAAAAGCTGATTGAGGACACAGTTGGTAGAGAATTAGAGGCCGTGAATGAAATTAATTCCAGTCAACATAGTTTTATGGAGAGTCAGGCTTGTAAAACTTGATTTTAATCTTTTAGTATTTGCTAAAACTACATGTTTGATAAGGTGACACTGTTGATGCAATAGACTTTGGGAAACATTTGACCTAGTACCATGTGCCACTGATTAACAAATACATAAATTGAACCATATAATGTAACAGAGCAGACTTGAGGGAAGAAAAACTAGCTAGCAGGTCTTAATATATGATTGTCAACAAAGAAATATCAGTGACTAGGTGGTTTTCCAGTGGTGTTCTCATGAGGAAGGATGTAAAGCCCCATGTGATTTAGCATTTTCATTGCTGATTTTATTGGCTGCAGTTTTACACTTTGAAATTAGCTGGAAACCTGAAGATTGGCAGTACAGCAATAACTCTGAAGACAGAACAGTCATAAAGAGAAATCAAGCTGAATAAGTGAGCCTGATATTTATTTTTAAATATTGAAAAATATGACTCATCTAGCTGGGAAGAAGGAAGCTAGTAGGCTATGCTTGGAAACTGGGAGGGAGAGTACAGAGGTAGGAAATTTTCTCAGGTTCATAGAAAGAAAGGCTGGAGTACAGTGTTGGAGCCAAAGGAGTAATGCTGTGTGTAAGGCGAGTCAGTAAGCATGACAAGGTCAGCGATACACATGTATATATTCATATACACTATATATTGCCCTCTCACTGGCAGGTCTCAACCAGGACCAACCATAATCCTCGCAGACAGTGCCTGGCAGGGGCACTTGGGGACAGTGCACTCGGTGGCAGTGGCCAGTGTGTCAGCAGTGTGGATGAGGCTCCCTTCATCCTTCCTTCAGGAGAAGGTTCCTGGCCCTTTTGATGTGTAGTACAAAAAACAGCCCTCCCTCCTATATGCTGGCTAGTTTTGCTGGCTTCTTCACTGCCTTCAGAGTACCTGTTTTTGTCATTTGCTTCTTTTTTTCTGACCGAAAGTGTCCAGACATGTGAATCACACTGCAGTGAAGCCTGTGAAAGGCATCACTGGCATCGAACCAGGTGCTGTGACTCCGCCAAATGTTCTACAGCTCACTGGTGTTTTCACTCCTATAGTTACGTCTTTCTTTAGCTCATCTGTGACACATAAATATATCCTTAAAGAAAAGAGAAGAAAATAAAGTAGATGTACTTCACTTGATTCTAATCCATTACTAGTATACAGAATGCCCATCCTCTGAGATTAGATGTTATATTTTCTGATAATATATTATTATACTTTGTTCAAGCATTCATATTTACCTTGACTCTTATTTATTAAACTATGACTTTGTTTTTACTCACTAATTAACATTTCAGCAAGAAGCATAGGAGACATGTAGTAAGTGATATTGTGTTATGTAAGTAAGAGACATGTAGATGTAGAATTTTGTACAAATCAGTGAATAGACTCCTGAATGAGCTGTCAAAATCTGTTTGTTTTTCTACGGAAAAAAAAAAAGTAGGACAAAGTGGCTGGGTTATGAGATATTAGACAAATGATCTGTAAGAAAAGGCAGTCTGTTGTATAAGTATTGTGAGTTCTGAAACTGAAGCTTATACATTGATCGGCCTTTAGACGCTTGGCCTTACTTTGTAGCAGATGATACTGTGTCACAACAATGTTTAGTTCTAGTCAGCAGCTTTTGTATTCTTACTAAATTATGTCAGATTTAATCTTGAATATGTACAGTGAGATCATCCAACTGTGCTGACAAATTTATAATCATTTTCAGTTAAATATGTTCTATCACAAAACGTTTGGGCACTTTGCCTCGATGAAGAATGACAAAGTCAGTGTGCCAGCTCAGCTTTAAAATTCCCATTGCCTCTTAAATTCCCATATTATATCCAGATATCAGAGCAGCAGACTAAGTAGGTATCTGAAATAGGAGAGCTATACAATGGGAAGTATTTTCTAAGGATATTATTTTCCCAATCATGTTAATTGCACATGTGTGAGCCTGATTCACCATTTCTTGTGGGTATCCATTTGTATTTGTTCAAAGGCACCTTAAATTTAAAATACTCTCAAATCACTGCAGTAGGATATAATGCTCATTTTACACGATGAAAGAACAAGCCAATAAAGTGGCTAATCAGGTTCTTGGCATTTTCTTAAAGAGAATTTAAATTTCCTTGGAGAAAAAGCAATAAAAGTCAAGGCTCACTTGTAGACTCCCTTAAAGACCATCCGGTCAAACCCGGGTCAAGCATGTTGTTCAGAGAGAGCGGCTCTTCATTTAGATATGCAGTTCACGACAGCAGGGTCGTGAAAGAGAAGCCTGCGTGGAGATCAAGAGAGTGGTTTGTGAAAACCTGGCCTAACTAAAGGAGAACAGACAGTTACAGTCAGAGGAGTGAAATCAGCTCTTGGAAGAGCACTTCAGTGCCGGAAAAAAACTTGAGTGCTTTAAATCATGCTCGAGAGAAGCCTTTCTCTGTGCCTTTGCTGACAATAGTGGAATTGCAGGAAACTAACCTGCTAGTTTATGTGCTTAAAATGGGATGGAAGAAGCATTTCTCCCGTCTGCCTGGCATCTCTCCAAATGCACTTCCTGAGTAGGTTTTATGGCTTATTTATTTTGGTTTCAACTGCCAAACTGGGGGGAAATGGAGGAGCAGGGTGGATTTCATTGACATGATTTAAGGTGCACAATTGAAACATAGAAAAGACAAGTTCAGTTTGTTTTCTTGACTAAGGGAACCTGAATCCACTTACCGTGCTTTCCCGCTATATGCCTTAACCACCTGCTAGGGATTTTTGAGTTAGGATCATCATCTTATCCATTCCTACAGGTGCATGTTGTGTAAATAACTGTATGAAGGCTCAGACTCAGGCACTGTCTCTTCTGAAGGTTTTTTTCATCTCTGTTATCTGTCATGTGGGATCCTTGGTTGTTTCTTTGTGGTTATAGTAATCCATTTAGAGAAGTAATTAGGAGACATTGTTTCTTTTGTAACCTAAAT
>JAUBNY010000346.1:2874414-2887837 GCA_032275445.1 Crypturellus soui
ATAGTTTAGCAATGTATATAAATTGTTCAGTATTGTGTTAGCTTGTGCACAGAGCAACATTTCAAGCTAGATTAATCAGCAATGCATCAACAGACCAAAATGAATAACCCTTTTATATCTGTCGTGTAAACTTTCAACATTACCTGCTATATGACATCAATAACTGTGTTAGATCTGGTTAGAGACATGAATATATAGCCAAAGATCATATTAACTGAAATTATGTCTATAATTATATTATTGTTTTCATAAGTAATAGGTGGAATGGCTCCTGGGAAAGCACCACAAGAGCAGAACAGGGTTGTATTTTCTGTAGCTCATAGCTTGTCCCTACACACCCGCCACAGGCACCTGGTAGTAATAAAATCCTGTATGACTTGAGCCTTTGATTTCCTTCAGGTCAGCAGTTCTTAGGCGTTTCAGTGCCTGAAAGCATGTAAGGTGTGACCAAAAGCGTAGCTGACTTAGAGTGGTTTGATCTGCTCTAAAATGTTACTGATGGGGGGCCATTTATGCAAAATGTTTAAAGTAAGCAATAAATATGTGACAGCAGAGATTAATTTTTCTTTTTAGTTATTTTTCGAATAAAAAGTAATTGCATGTCTGTCGACTAGAATTAGATGATTTGGTCTTTGTTAGAGTGATTTTAGCCCGCAGCATCCCCTTTGTTCTTCCATATGGTCATTTGGGTAGATTGATTTTGGCTGCAGCACGAGGGCAGTGCCCTCTATTAATTCTGATTTCCTGTCTCCTCCCTGTCAGTGCTCCTTGTCCTTGTGACCCAAAGTCACATACCCTGGTTGCCCTTAAAAAGTCAGTATTTCAGGGAAGTTTCTCACACCCTGAAATTTACAATAAATGCAATATTTCTGACTCAATGGAAATCATTGGAATTTCAGGAATCACTACATGGGTTACAGTGGTAAATCTTTTCTTTTTAATGGTGACCAATGTACTTACCAGGGATACTTATCTTCCCTCTCAAAAATGCTAGTTTTCTTTTTACTAACAAGTGTTTCTCTTTAATCTCCATTTGCCCATTCACCTGCTGTTTCTGATGGGGGAATAAAAGCAAAACTTCTAGAAGAATGTAAGTTCATGTCCACCAAAATTAGACTGTGTGCTGCTGAAAAATAATACTGATTGTGTTGCAAATTAGATTTACAATCCAAAATGTGTTATTCTGGTATTTTGTCCATAACTTGGTTTGCTGTGGCTGTTTTGTGCATGCATAAAATATTACTGTACATAAATCATTCTGATATTTAAAGGAATGATTTTTGTATGGTTTGCTATTGTATGCTGTCTGAACATTAAAACCCATATTCAGTATCAGCACGAGCAATGTTTTACTACTACTTTCAGGAGTAAACATATTTAATTATTTTTCATGTCTGAGTTGGAATTACTTTTATTTCCTTTAAAAAAAGAGTGTATTTAGTTAAGTCAATCTAACCTACTGTGGGACCTCCCGAGTCAGCTCTAGCGTCGCGCAGGGCGCAGCCGTGCAGGGCACAGGGCAGGAGCGAGGCCTGAATGCAGGCAGGCCGCGTTGTGCAGGCCTCACGGTGCGGCCCTTCTCGGAGGGGCTGCATTTTCCCCAGAAAGCAGCTGCGGATCCTGAGAGTTGTCTCTGAGGGAGCAGAGACGCCAGAGCGCCTCTCGAAAGGAGCACAAAAACATCTCCATCCTGTAGAGATCTTCCCTCTCGCTCCCATTTGCTTTCTGCTCTGCAGTGAGCATGACGAGCAAAATCTAGCCCTGTGTGGCCTGCTTTTTTCTCCTTAGCTCTTATGTAACGTAACATCTCCATGATGTGATTTTTTTCCAGGCTGCTTCATGTGGATGGTGCGTTGCAGAGTGTTGCCTCTGTCGGTGTAACAAAGAGGCCTTGCTTAATGTTTAATGATGCTCAAAATAAAAATCGCAGTTTTACAGTTTTTACTGGCTAAGATAACGGAGTGCTACGTGAGAACACAGCACTCTGTAATGATGGAAATGTCTTGCTCAAGTGGCTAAAAGGGACCCCCAGGCAGCTGCAGAGAGTATGGCTGGACAGCTAGTTTGCAGCATTTGCAGAGGGATGTTTGTGGGATGCACTTAGCTGGTTCCTTTAGTTGACACTGAACTTTAAACAGATTAATAATGTTCAGGAAGATGTGTTTATCACTATCTAAATGGTTTTTCTTTTTTAAAAAAAGTCTATAGACAGTGGTAACAGTTTATAAATTACATCAGGAAAGCATCAGCTACTTTTTCAGGTAGATCAAACAGATTTGTTTTATGCTGCTCATTCTGGGATGTTTTTTCATGGATCAAGTCAAAAAATTGACTTGTTTTGGGAGAATCAATACTAGACTTTTCTCACGTGTTTACTATCTTTGAAAACTTCTAATTACTGTTTTTTTTTCTTACCTTGTTCTTCCTGACTTTTGGCTATTTAAAATAAACACAGTTTTTACTCCTGAAAAGTAGCTCCTAGAAACATGCTTTGTAGATTAGTTCAACCTGTTGAACACAATAAACCTCTAAAAATTTTACACACATAGAGAATATGGAAATATATTCAGTATATAGAAATAACCTGTATTGTATTTTTCTTTATTTCCGTATGTTAAAAAACATATTTTTTTTTGTATGGAAATAGTTCCATGGCTGCCTATTCTGAAATGTATATTGGATTTAGAATTGAAGTGTCCTTTCACTCATGAAAGCCATTTGAAACCTGATGTAGAAAAAATGTTATTCCTCAAACATATGCATCCAGATCTTAGTCTACCATAGCTTGGTGTATCTCTATTTGAAGATGATAGAGCTACCCTGATTTGCAAGAGTGGAGGGTTTCGGCCAAGCTACAAAGGATACTTCA
This sequence comes from Crypturellus soui, assembly GCA_032275445.1. Lineage (NCBI taxonomy): Eukaryota > Metazoa > Chordata > Aves > Tinamiformes > Tinamidae > Crypturellus > Crypturellus soui. Next base: position 2,877,284 of record JAUBNY010000346.1, read on the forward strand.
ATTCCAGTCTCCCATTGCTGAATTTGTTGCCAGTTGTAATTCTGCTTTCTCCCCTTACAAAACTGCTGCTGTTGCTTTGGAAATATTAAATTCCCCTCTGTTTCTTAATTATATTGCACAATGAAGTGTCTCAGCCTCCAACAATAACTCAGCAGTCTCCAAAAGATTACATTATTGACCCTCGAGAGAATATTGTAATACAGTGTGAAGCAAAAGGAAAGCCACCACCAAGGTTAGTAGCATTTTTTTTTTTGCTTTTGTTGGCCTAACAGTATAGCTAAAGTATGTACAAAACTTTTGTAAACTAACAAATGTGTGTATATATATGTGCCTGTACACACCCAGGTGTGTATGAACTCCTTCTTCTATTAAATACACCATCCTCCCTTAAATGGCTACTAGAAAATAATATAAATTTGAATATTTCTCAACCTGTAGTCTCATTTCTGTACCATCAAGCATCTAGTATTTTTTTTCTCCTTAAAGCTCCAATGACATAAAAATGCTAGATTATTTCACTAATAAAGGTACAATGGATGAGATCACATTCCAGTCTTTAGTGTAGTATGCAAAAAGTGCACACAGTGGATAAATTCAGACTAACCTAATAAAATTCAGGTCATTAGCCATTTTTTTCTTGTAGTATATTTCATGTTTTCTAAAGCACTCAATTCTGGGAGGTTCATCTTAAACTGCATAAGTATTCTGTAAGTAGTTAAGACGTGTGTATCAGTTTAAATGATAGATAAGCCTTGATTTACTAGGTTCATTTTACAGGTTTAAGAGTTTTGGAAGAAATGGTAACCCTGTGTGTACATCAAATTGATTCCTGTCTGTTTTCCACTAGAAAGCCCTACTTTCAGTACTTTGAAATAGGGAATTCCCAAATATTTTTGCTGGGTACCTGAATTGCAAAAAAGCAGTGGGAGTGATACATTCTGTCACTACCATAACTGCTTTTGGTTTCACAGAGTATAAGACAGAAACGTGCATCCCTTTTTCAGTAATGGTTTTTGCTATGGTCAAGAATCTGGATGTTGACCTGTGTGGTTACTGTGTGCTTTGGGACCACTGTTCCTGCAGATGCTTCTCCTGAAATCCTTTTTGGGGTGGATTTAGCTAAGAGACTATGATCACTATCCATGAACCTTAGTCACATGCCAGAGTTTACTGCTGTACAGTCTCACCCTGCTCATCAAATCTGTTTGTCACCCTATTCCTCTGCTACAGAAGCAGATTTCAGTGCAGAGTTTCTCAGGAGGAAAATAGCTTGTAAAGTTATCACATCCAGCTAATTTATTTCAATAAGTAACAGGGTCCTTTAGTCTTGAATCTTTTCCTGCAAATGACTATTGGAATTTGAACAGCTTCAAAGCTCTGAAGTTCAGCCTTCTCAGTCAGAAAGTGAATTGTTTGTTAAAGCAAGGTGACTTTCTAATTGCAGAGAGTTGGCTTAAAGGCTTACGGACGGCCTGAGCAGCAAAAATTCTCACTTTCAGATATCTCAAGTTCAAGATTTCACCCCCATTTTGCCACCTCTCTCTTGAAGCTGTTCCCCTCTTTCTTCAGTGTTCCAGAAATCCCACAATCTGTGACTTTGCTTGCAAATTCCTAAGGAGCAGGTTGACACCAGGAGCTCATAGGGCTCTAGTGCTCCCCAAAATACTGCTGCTGTGTCAGCGCTCCTGACCGGCCCCTGCTTTGCACCGTCCTACAAACGGGCCTGGCCCTCCTCCTGCAGAAGGTCAGGGCACAACATATCACCTAAAACGTGAACTTTTCCAGTACTGCCTATGTGTATACTTCTGCGTAATGTTGGAGCCAGTAATCCCATAGAGCAGCCAGGTTCGTGTTGAAGGGTATGAACCTGAGCATGGGAAACGACTGCTGAACATGTTGCAAACAGTGCTCCATCTCAGCGTCGCTTCATTACCAACCAAAAGAGCAGTATAAGGCAGGAATTGGGGTTTTCAATAGTAGAGGTTCCACCCTGCAAATCTCTGTTTTTTACACTGTTTAAAAAGAGTTTTAATAGTCTTTGTTTGTAGTGGCTCCTTTACCAAACATCTCTTGCCTTGAATAACACCAGCATGAATTTAGTAGATTAACCATGGATGATCAGATTGCAAAATTTCATTTAATGGATCACAGTTGTTTGAGCTGGAGTAATGAAAAGAAATCAAACTCACCACCCAGTCTTTAATTCACTTCAGTAACTTAAAAATGACCAAGCCAATTAAGAGAAGTGCTCTCCTGCTGGGACACATTTAAGCCCCAAGGGAATTTTTAAAGGCAGGCTTATAAACCCTTTGGACAGGTTTTACGACAGAAATGCTAATACAACTTTAGCAGTATCAGTTCTAGCAGATGTTACTGTATCATTTTTAGTAGAAAAGAAAGCAGTTCTTTTCAGTAGATGACCAAGTTTTGAATCTTTTTATGTAATTTTAAAGGTAAAAATATTGACTTTGAAATGGCCAAGCTCTGCCAAATTTTTATCTTGAAGTGTTGCCAAATTAGTTATATTACAGAAGTGCTCCATTACTTTCTTTGTTATTTTAGTTTGAGGAAAAATACTATTTATAAACTGAAAGAAAAAATGCAATGTATTACCAAAAATGAATTTTTGTTTTCTCTATATATGATCTACAGTAAGCTACTGAAGAATCAATTTTTATTTTTGCCTTTGTTTTGGTAGCTTCTCATGGACACGCAATGGGACTCATTTTGATATAGATAAAGATGCGCTGGTAACAATGAAGCCAAATTCAGGAACTCTGGTCATAAATATAATGAATGGCGGAAAGGCAGAGGCGTATGAAGGGGTCTACCAGTGTACAGCAAGGAATGAACGAGGAGCGGCCATTTCCAACAATATTGTCATAAGACCATCCAGTAAGTGAAACTCTTAACATTCTTAAATATTCTTAAATATATTACAATACATTAATATATTAATATTAAGAATAATTATATTCATGTTGATTAATATTAAGAATATATTAATATATTCTTAAATGATCTTAAATATTCTTAACATGTGAAAATCTTATGTTTGCTTATTTTTTTAAGGACATTTTGTTTTAATTATATTATTTTTGCCTTTTATAAAAAAAGACACATTTTTAATCATCATAGTGATCAAATTAGAAGGTATTGTATTTCATGCATTTTTAAAGTATGGCATATTCTCTACAAAATTTCTTGGATATTAAAACCCAGAATGTTTTCCTGATTTTTTTTTTTCAAAACATCTGCTACGTTTAAAATTGGATGGTATGTAAAAGCTTTGAATTAGAAAAGAAAACTAAACTTTTAATGCACATCTTTTCTGAGGATAATTTTTACTCTCTTTTTCTGATGTACACACAGTTCATAGTTTTTGTAGTAGCTTTAATACAGAACAGATAAGGACCAAAAGGGAGATAAAGCTAATTTAATTAATCATAAGCTGTCTGACTGTCTTTTATGTCAACTTTTGTCATTTTTATTTCAGATCACTTTCCAAGTTGCTCAGCATCAAATATATTCTTCTCACGTATTTCATTAAAACAGTTATAACAGTACTTCATGAAGGTCTAACTTTTCTTTTACTAAAGTGTGCATCACTTTTTGTGTGTGTGTTGCCCAGCTTTGAACTTTACAAGATACTGTTGCAGTATCTTCAGTGAGTAGCCAAAATAATTTGAGTGAATAAGCTTACAGTGAATCATTGTAAAAATATCTTGCTTTTCTCCCAGGAAAATATAAAGAACAACAAAAATTAAATCTTAAATTTTATAGGAACTATATTTTTGATGTAGATGGTTATTTCAGTATTTCAATTGTTTGTGCAGTTCTTCAGTTCTGGAATCTTCGTCAATCCATGACTTGTATGTTTGTCACAATTATTTTCTGTAGGATCCCCTTTGTGGACTAAAGAAAGACTAGAACCAAATCAAGTTCGAGAAGGTGATTCTCTTGTACTACACTGTAGACCTCCTGTTGGTTTACCACCCCCTATAATATTTTGGATGGATAATGGTAAGATTGGTTTTTTTTTTTTAATGTAGCCTTACTATATTTGTCTCTGTTTTTCTAAGTGGTTCCTCAGTGCTTGCTAAGACTTAGCACAGATGGCAGAGCGTCCCACTAAGTTAAAATTCAAAGAATTTGCCGTTACATAGAAATGAAAAAGTAGTCGTATTGCAGCCTGGGGTGGCTGGAGATCCCAGTATGAATTTTAAATTAAGGCACTGGGAAGAAAAAGGAAGACAAGGGTGATGCAGAAGAAATGTCCAAAAGACTGCAGGAAGATTACAAGGAGATAAGGTGTTACAGAAAGCATAATAGAACAAATGTGGATTCTGCAGATGGTAACAGTATAGTGTGTATTGTAGTTGAAATAAATGTGTTCTTGTTTTTGCTTAGCTTTCCAAAGGTTGCCTCAAAGTGAAAGAGTTTCCCAAGGTCTAAATGGAGACCTTTATTTTTCTAATGTACAACCAGAAGACACCCGTGAAGACTATATCTGCTATGCAAGATTTAATCATACACAAACTATACAGCAGAAGCAACCAATTTCTGTAAAGGTTCTGTCAAGTAGGTATTGTATAACCTAATCACATCCTAAACACTGTATTTATCCAGAATTCTTGGTTATTTGCCAACAGCTAAACAGGTTAACCCAAAATTACCCTAGGGAATTTTGATATTTTAATTCTGAATAAGAAATTAAATTACTCTATAAAACTTAGAATGTAATCTCTGATTTTCTTGATATGTAATTTATTGTAAATACTGATTAATTTTTTTCCTTTATTAGGCTTTTTTCTTTTAAAAATGTTTTTTAAGATTTGACTTAGTGAAAAATTATAGCATAATAAATAACAGTTTTGAAATGATTTTCATGTCATAACTAGTGAAACAACTTAATTTATCATTTGATTAACTCACCATGGCCCTATCATCACCTTTTGATACCCAGTATTTTGATTTGTCCCTCTTATATGCATTCTTCATGATATTCTGTTTATTTCAGTGGATTCATTGAATGACACTATAGCTGCTAATTTGAGTGACACTGATATTTATGGTGGTGAGTTACACTGGTCCCCACTGATACTTCCTGTTTCACGGTAGCGTTTAGTTAACTAACTTCACCTCCACAGCTACTTAACCTTTGCTCCCTTTCCAGTCTCTAATAAAGGTATCTATTAGTACTGGTGATAATCACTTTAATAAAAAGGGACTGCACAGTGTGATCCTTTAAAGCGTTTTATGTTTTAATTTTATTGTAACATGACTCATAAAAAATAAATAAATAAATTACCAGAAAAGAGTCCTTTCACACTGGGACAGATTTTGTAAATTGTCTATTTAATTACTTCCATAATGTGTTGCTTGTTTATATTTTTCCTCCAATTTAACTATAATTGGATGTATTCATTATCACTAGGACTATTCAGTATCACATGCTGCATCTTAAGTAATAACAGTTAAGTATTAAACAGATGCATTTCACATCTAATAATATATTGAATGTACCATTCATTTTTAACATGTTTCATGAGTGTAAAACTGGAATGAATTAAAATCTAAATGCTTTAACACTATCTAAAATTAACTCTGTAGGTGAAAAATAGCTGCATTTGTTTGTTTGAGCTGATCTTCACATTAATCTAAGTTGAATGATCTTTTTTTTTGTATATTGTGACTGAAATCCTCCTCAACAGGTGCACATGCGTTTAGTGAGGCTACCGTTGGGCAAGACTGATTTCATAAGGGTTGAAGTTTTAGATACCCCCAGTTAATAGTGTATGAGATGATAGATAATGAAATAAAGCTACTATATCATAGTGACTCTTTTTTTACTTCTTAAATGAGGCTTTGTAGATAAAACCTTTGTAGATAGTTAAACCCTAACCTACCGAAATATAAAATATATCGAGGACATTGAATCTTTTTAAACTTTCAACATAAAAATAGTTTTCTTTTAAGAGTAAACAAGAAATATTTACATGAACCCAGTATGATGTAGAAACTGCAATTAGTGGATATAAAACAATTCAGTTGTCTCACAGCTTGAAAATACCAGAGCTAATTCTAAATGTTTATAATCTTATAATGTGAGTCAGTGGTCTTTGCAGTGCAGAAAATGGACAAATAACTTACTGCCCCTGACTATTGACTTCTTCACTCTTTACTGCCTTTTTTATCCCTCAATTCAAAGAGAATCCTCATGTATTAGTTTTTAAGAAAGTCAAGGTACATATGCTATGAAAACTTCTAAAATTTTGTATTTTAATATATCAATACATTCTATATTGTAATAAACAAGATTTCTGACATATTTTTAAAAGATAAAAGTGATTTAGATTACAACACTACAGCAAGTTAATTGTATGTTATAAAATTGCTGTTGAACATCAGAGTATTTACAGAATAGTCTATTCTGTTTTTCATGAAGGCACATGAAATTTCAGAAGCCAACAGAATATAATTTCTGTCTGTCTGTTGACTGTGGTTATTTCTTGTAGAAAATGGTTTGTAATTATCAGACTGCAGAATAATTTGAACTAAATATATAGGAAGTGGAGAAGACGTGACTAAACTTCCCAAGAGACATCCTTTGCAGTCTAGAGAATAATGAACAAAGCAGAGTGCAAAGCAGAGTATACCTTTGATTACTTTGGTTTATATTTCTGCATACAATTACTTTATTTATGTTTTGATGGAATCCCCATAACTTAGGGTAACTTTCAGGCTTGCAGTATGACTCATATTGGTTGTCTTTCACACTTTGAATAGTTCTGTTGTAGTGAATAAGAGCTGTTTAGGGTTAGGGTTCTCTGTATATCCATCAGACCGCATAGTTGCCTGCGTAAAAACCATATCACATGCTCCCTCTATTTTATGTAAGATTTTTCATTTATGTGTTTATAATCCCTCACACCAGGCAGCCGTCTTCTCCTCCTTTGGTGTCCCTGCTTGAGCAGGGGGGTTAGACGCTCAACCATTCTGTGATTCTGTGAAAATTCTGTGAAAATTTCAGGTTCAGATGTGATTCTATTATGTCTGTCAAAAATCTAGTTTGTTGAACTATGTCATTGTCTAACTTGATGTTTTTTACTTAAATGCACAGTGTGCAGTGAGATTGCTGTCCAAAATGTGAGAATGGGTGTATGCATTTGATCAATATTAAAGTTTAGAAATTCATTATTTTATTTTTTTCTTGTTCCAGCCAAACCAGTTAAAGAGAGACAACCGATTCTTCTAACACCAACAGGTAGCACAAGTAACAAAGTGGAACTGAGAGGAAATGTGCTTTTGTTGGAGTGCATTGCAGCAGGATTGTGAGTTACCTTTTAGCCAGTGTTTCTTTAATTAAGAATAAAAACAAACTGTAAAAAAAAAAAAAACAGGAAAAAACAGTTCAGAGACTCTTGGTGTCTATGTGTCGGTGTCACAGCATTACAGCCTCAGCAACAGATGTGTAAAATAGGGCAGATTCAAAGCCATTTATGCAGGCATCAGCAGATTTTAAAACTAAGAGCATCATTATTATGGCCTTCGCTTTCTCATTTCACCAAGCTCATGTGTATTGGATTCAGACTGTGCTAGTACTTCTTTTCATGACATAAGCAAAAAACGTCGTGGGATTAGCTTGGACACCCAACTGCAGAGGTGGACTGAGAACTTTGTCATCATGCTCAAGCAGAATCCCTGAAGCAAGCAACTGTTTTAATTCTCTTAAATTTACCATCATTAGGCCCTCACATTGTATTAAAATAGATAATAATATGCTGGTTTAATCTATAAAAGCTACTCACACATCCACTAATAATTACTTATTAGATCAGCTAGGTAGGAGTTGTTAGAACATCTTTCCAGTTGCTTGCATCCAGCATCCCACTGCAACTGAATTTAATTGGTACTTGTTTCATGATGTTCACCATGTTCTTCTTTGCTGCTTATTGTGCAAGTAGAAAATGACTAAATAGTAGTTTAATTTCATGAACTAGTTTGATCTTGCATCAGTTTCATTCTCAAGAAGAAATCAGAGAAGTGAGCAGCATTGGTGCAGGCCTGGAAAATCTTTCAGTGCCTATTTCAGCATAATGAACTTGTTTACAGTGCATAAAACCACATGATGCAGCACTCTGGGCCATCAAATGATGCAGCAGAGCAGCATGCAGATATCTTTACTCATGTAGACTCCACAGGGCCCGCTCGGGCATAGCTGGACGCCGTGGGATACAAGCATGAGTGCGTCGCCCCCCTTTCAGCTGCGGCCAGGGAGGGTGTCTCTGCATCGCGCACTGCTGCATCCCCCCGCTTCCTAGTGGGAGTAGAATCAGCTCTGCTAATCTTCACCCACAGCTTGCTTTTTTTTTTTTTTTCATAGCTCTGCAATAAAATTATTCAGTGGTCCATGCTTCAGGAATATGACTGAGTAAATAAGGGGGAAAAAATGGAATATTGAACAATGTAGCTTTGTGTCTTTAGCCTTGATGTCATTTTCTTTTTCAGATATTTTAGTGTAGGAAGCCCACAAGGGGACAGATTCAGTTCTTCCATTTGTTTAAAGCAACTATTTCTAATTGTAGAAACCATGATTTAATTTCAGCTTTCCTAAGCATCTCTGTTATAAAATACGCAGTATTAGACTTCTGAGGTAATATTTGCCTTGAATCATGGAATTCGAGAAGCATTTTACTCAGGAAGTAACAACTTGCATTTTGTTATGATTTTAGAAGTCTGTCTACATGAGTTTGGATAACTTCAGCAGACAACACGGAGTTTAGCTAACACTTAAACCCAGTACAGTACCTATAACTACTACAGCAACTATACCTGAGCAAGCACTGACATTTTTTTTCTTTAATTATCATAGGAAATTCTTCTGTGTGCTAACAGCTCTACTGTAAAAAATATGAGCATTATCGTAGAGCATTAATTAGGCTATTGCTCAAGTGAAGGACTATTATAAACTTTGAAAGCCTTTTAAGGCACTGGGAGTTTCAGTTTACCACAAGAGATTGTATAAGTGCAATGATGTTTGAATTATATTTGTGTTTTTTGTTAACCAAACCACCAGGGGATCTAGATTATCAGTGGACAAATGTGTATTCCATAATTACTGAGCCTGCAAACAGATGGCCATTGACACTGTTAGTGAGACTTGTCATTTCCTAGAAACAAATGTTGGCAGATTTTGCAGATTTGCTGGACATATTCCAAAATTTGGGTAAAGGCTCCTAATAAAAGTATTTTAAAAATATTTATTAAATAATGAATAGTGTCCTCATGTTCTTTTTTTTCCTGTTCCCTAAATATGATGTGGTTTTGCTTCTCCAGACCCACACCAGTAATCCGCTGGATTAAAGAGGGTGGGGAACTGCCAGCCAACAGAACATTTTTTGAAAACTTTAAGAAAACTCTCAAGATCATAGATGTTTCTGAAGCTGATTCTGGAAACTACAAATGTATAGCAAGAAATATACTAGGTTCTACTCATCATGTCATTTCAGTAACTGTTAAAGGTAATAAACCTTAATTTAGTAGCATTTAATACAAGATTTAACATATTCTCTTTGAAAAGCTTTCCAGGATGAACTATAGCTGCAAGAATGAATGATGATGGTAAAAAAAAGGAGAAAATTATCATTAAGCCAAGTAATTCTACTATTTGAGGGACTTCTTTGTGTCTAACACATTTGTCTTTTTAATTGTCATTTTATCGGGGAAGAAGCTAAATTGAAACTGTACTGTAATAACTGAAATATTTTGCTAGCTTGTCCTGTGCTACATTTTCTGTAGATGCTTAGACTGCCTGTCGTTAGACTGATTCTCTCCCTACTTTTTTATCTCTCTATCCCTTCCTTTCTTCGTCAGCTCCTCTTTCTTGATTCTTTCTGCTCACCTTTAATATAGCACTTACTCTTTCTCTACTATATTTTTTCTAATTTGTTAATTGTCTCATATTCATCTTCCTTTTTCTCCCTTCATCTGTATTTCTATCATATCTTCTCTTTCTTGTTTTTTGCCACTTTTAACCAATGATGATATTGTACTTGTTCCAAAAACACAATATGTTAATAAAGGTATGACCTGTAAGTATGTGTTTTGAACATCATGAAAGAAAATATTTGGAATGAGAGATAATTAGTCTTTTAAGTAACCAGCTGTAGTGTTTATTTGGCATGCTAAATATCCATTTTTGTTAAAGTAATCTTTCTGTAGTCCAGTGTGTTTTGAGGTCAGATTCTGCCTTTTTTTTTTAAGAATAAAAGATTATTTTTCTACTCGCGTCTATCCATCAATATAAAATCTGAAATTTAATTGCAACATGTGATAACATAGGCTATTTGTGGTGATTTATTGCACAAAAGGTCATGACATAGGTGAAGACCTTTTGGTCCGGAAAATATTTCATGTGTTCTGATACCTCTGTGTTTTTCAGCTGTGTCAGATAAGCATCTGGCTCTACTGCAATCACCCATTGAATTCAGAGAGACCAAGATTTTTACCATTTCTGAGTTTCATTCTTGCTATTAAATCGATTTGCATCAT
>JAUBNY010000346.1:2911230-2938223 GCA_032275445.1 Crypturellus soui
ATCCCCCTGTTTATACTCCAGTTTACACTTCCTTTTCTAACCCTATGAGTCTATACATGACTTATGACATTCAAATTATGGCACTACGAAAAAGATTTAGCAACTTGTATTCTAAATGTACGTGCCTGCAAACTAGGTAAGACATCATGCGTTATATGCAGTACTGTATAAGCAGTATGTATTGATATTACCAGCATGTATTGACATATCTGACAATAAGCATGAGAAAACAGCTGTGAGAGAAGAAATTAGGGAGTGAGAGACTCCCTAGAGCAGCAAATAATTATAGAAGCATCCGAAAACTGACTGGGGTGATTACTAGAGTCAAGTCTTTCCTACTCTCTTCCCTCAGAAATCTTATGGACTATAACGGAGGGAAGAGAATGGGGATGAGACCAGTGACAGAAATGAATGTTGACAGAAATACTCATGGTGGCATTTTCTATAAGCTGAAGTATAGGGAGTTGTGCCTGTATAATTTCGTGCCAATCTGTACATATAATAAACTTCCTTGTTTCAGTATCAGGTTTCTTTTTCATATAGGCCATCAAGGCCTATATGGCCTATATAAGTTTTTATTTGAAAGCAATTTCTCGTAGTCTGTACACACACAGATAGCAATAACTGACAGTTCTGAACTGTGATTAAAATGTCATGAAATCCCAGGTACATTTAACTGAAACAAACACTTTCAGTCAAAATGATAATGGTACTTGCTTTGGTGTTATCTTAAGAGTTATTGAAAGAAATGCTTTTGTTGCAGTGAAAAAATGTTCAAGCCGTCTGGCTTATGAAATCAAAACAATTCTCTTTTTGACAAAATCTCCAAGTATAAAAAACATACTCTTTTCTGTAGACTAGAAATTATTCTCAGATGAGATCACACGTCAGGTATCTTAGTAAAAGAGATGATCATCTGAGTTGCCTTTGCTCCATACAAAATGCTGTTTTCAAACCATTTTCCCTGCTAAAGATGAGGATTTGCTTCCTCCTTTGAATCATTTCACATAGTGTCTCCACATTTTTCTCTATCAAGTTTAACCGTCCTTTTCAAGTTGATTACAGTGTTTTGGTATCACTTCTTTGGCCAGTCTGTGTGAAGTGAAAGTCTGCGGTGACTTACATAATCTCAAGAGTTGAATAGTCCCCATTGCTTAATGCCAACAAATGAAATAAGTTCTTGTTTTTTTTTTTCTTGAAGCTTGAATTCTGTAATGTAAAAACTGTAGATTAAAAAACAAATATACAGAAGCCTAGAAATTAGTTTTAAAAAAAGAAAAAAAAGAAATACATTACTTTGCACCTAGGTCTCTTTCTCAACAATTGACAAATGCGTGTATAGCATATCTCACTACCAGAATGAAACAACCCTCAGAGATAGTGACTAAATTTTGCTTTGCATCATAGATGATTTAAAGGGCTTTTCTTTCCTTTTTTTTATTTTTTTAATGGAAAATTATTTTAAAATGGAAATTTATTAACAATCTAGGTCCAGCTTTCTTAGAGTCAATCTTTGGTCAGTAACGCAGTGCAGCACCATTGTATAGTTAAAAATCTAGAGAGCGTAGTGCATTTCTGGTTAAAAAAAAAAAAAAAAAAGCACTTATCCCAGATACAAAGCTCTTCTGCCTTTTAACAACTGATATGTGCACACCAGGAGCTTCTTCCAGCTGACAACTGCACATTATCTATATGAACAGTGGTAGGAAAGATATCTTTAGTTATCTTTTAAAGTTATCTTTAATCAGAGGTGTAATTAGTTTGAGAAGACAAGATAGATTTGCAACAGGCTTTGAATATAACTGCTTTGACTTGAGGCTTTCATCACCTCAGGATCCATCAGCTATGTTGTGATACTGTGTGTTCTTATGTTAGATGTATCACAGCTCGTTGCAAATTTAAAATAGGCAACAGACTTAAAAACCCAAATTTCCAGGCCTGCTTCAAAAATTAGACCAATTAGTAGTGAAAAAATAATAGGCCTAATGATTTTGAAAATAGGTGTGCTGCTGAACAAATTCTTTGTTATACTGTCTTCAATAAGAAAAAAAAATAGAAGTTAAATTTGACTTTTACAGAAAGATAACAGTACAACAGCTATTGGTAAGAATAAGATACGAGTGTTCTTGGGAAACATAAGCATAACTCCACTGGAGAGGATTTGGAAACTATCTAGTAGATTTTTAACCTATCAGGCAACCGTTTAATCAGAGAAGAACCTGGAAATCTTAGTTAAAAGTAAAATGATGGAGCTAAGATGCAATTTTTTTCACAGGGAAGGTAGTTATTTGCTGGAACAACTTAGAAGGCAGTGTCATCAGGTGTGTTACGATGAGTCTTTCACACAAGATGAAGTGGTTTATTTCACCTGCAAGTGCCTGGGCTTGCAGGGGGAGATGTTTCATAGAGTTCTGGGACCTTTCTGTGCAAGAGTTATGGCTAATGGCTCCTTTTGACTTCAATACTGGTCAAAAATATCATTCTCCCTGTTCTGCTCTGATTCAGTGTTACAGTAATGAGGCACTACCATGAAAAATAACTTTGTGCTTTGTTCTTTGAGGAATATCCACTTTGTATGTGAACGGGCCTATTAAAATCTATTTGCAGTAATATTAGACTTTTTGGAGATACGGACATTACGCATACTTATGTAAAATACTGCTGTTGAAAGAAAATATTAATGACACATTACCTTAAAATACAGATCTTTTTACATTCCCATGGTTTGCATTCTCTAAGTCACAATATTTTGATACTGGCTTTCCACATATTTTACCATTATTACTATTTAAGATAAGCTTTCATCAGCAAGATGAAACAGGATCATCACAAACTTAATCTATTTAAAATTAATTTTATTATTGCTATTAGCTTTTTTCCTTGTCATAACTCAAAAATTTGTTTTGTTTCTTTAACCATCAGTTACGTCAGCAGTGTAGTTATCTATGCCTGAAATTTTTGACACTCAGATCAGTTTTTCATGGTCTAATTTAATAATCTAATTTAATAATAATATTTTTTTTCTGGGAGAGGGTTTAAACAATCTTATCTGAGAATTTCAGTCTTCAAAACAAAACTTTTAAAATGCTAGTGGCATCATTCATATCAATCACAAAGCCATTATTATTATTATTATCTGAACTATATGCACACACAATATAAGAATGAGTAAAAGTGACCCTTTGAAATTCTGGGTCTGTAATTCTGTATTTAAAATTTATATTACTGGAAAAACATTGATAGTAAATAAGAACTGGTCTAGGTTTATCATAATTTTCTCAGTTTCCATGCTTGACTGAGATGTGAATTAGTATTCTTATATTCGCTGCAGGTCCCGAAGCCTTGATTTGAAAATCTCCATTTAAGAGAAAAAAATCTTGCCACACAAAGATTCATAACATTAGTAACCCTGGTTTTAGAGTTAGCCATTTCAACTAATTTTCTCGAGCCAAGAAATAAAATTCTGCGGTTAATTGGCCCCTTCCTCCTCTGCATATAGTGTCTACCCAAGACCACATGCTCTTCAAAGTGGTTTATGATTTCTGTGCCAAAGTAAAACATTAAAGGAGTAAATTTGATATCTTGGCTTCGAGGGAGCCACAGGTGGGCAACAGAATGCTTGTGGCACTAGGGTTAGGGAAGCAAATTTCAGGACTGCTCTGTAAAAGTACACAAAAAATTCAATTTGTTTTCAAGTAATCATGTATCATTTAGCCATTTCATATTTGAACACATAGAGCTGATTGATTTCTGCATGAACTTAGAGTGTGCATGTGTTATTCACTTAACAGGTAAGGCTTTACTGTGTTGTTTAAATGTTACTTTCCGATGTAAAGTGTTTTTATTCTTTTATTTTTTCTTTCCTACTATCTCTGATGATGAAGGATATTCAGAAACCCTTTTTGCAACCTCCCCAGTCATGCATATTGTCCGTCCAACATTCTATAAGGGTATTGTCTTCCTTTTTTATCATTACCAATACAGTAGAGACAAAATGCTATAAAGGGCTTGCAGTTGAGAGCTTGGCAGTCCGTTCAGTGACCCTTGGAATAAAGCGAGGACTGGCCCTCCTTTATACCTCCATTCTCGCCTACCATTTGCTGTTACCCTAAGAATGTTTTCAGCTGTATGTATTCTGCCTTGAGATGAATAAAAATAATGTTTTTCAGAATTTTGGCAATTAGGATTTCTAGGTATTCAGCAATCTTGGTGAATTAGGGCATGCTCAGTAGTATACAGAGATTCTACTTTCTAATTTCCTAGTATAGTAACTGTTTATGATTCCATTGCCATATATGCTAATTTACTCACTAATTTAACAAAACAGAAACAATAATGATGAATATGCTATACTTTCCCTACCTATCAGCATGGTAGTTTTTTTTTTTTTTATATGAAGTCACAATTTCATATTCTGCTTTGTTTTTCTATTGTGTATTCAGTGCAACCACTTTATCCAAGGATCAGAAATGTTACAACAGCTGCTGCTGAGACCTATGCCAATATCAGTTGGGAGTATGAGGGACCAGATCATGCGAACTTTTATATTGAATATGGTGTAGCAGGCAGTAAGAAGTCATTTCATTAAATTATTCTAAGTGTTCAGAAGTATTTTCAAATATTTTAGTGGTAAATTGTTCCAGTATTTGTGATTTTTTTTAATTTTATGGGTAGATATAAATAATTTTCTTTATAATAAATGTTAATGTGTAACAGCTATCTAATGCTTAGATAGAAAGTCAGTCTTTGTTCCTTTGTATTATTGTTTCAATTATTTTGAACATGAACTTCTAAAAACACAAATTGCTTTAAGTTGTTTATTATCCAGTGATTGATTACAAGTATGAACATATGAATTCTTGTTAATAAAACAGGATATAATGATTCTCTCAAATTATGTCCAATTCAGTAAAATAAAAAGGAGCGAATTGAAGCAATTATCATTGTTAAGTTAAATTTAAAAATAAACTAACTTGCATACTTTTATTGATGTAAACATATAATTTTCAATTTTTGATAATACCTTTTTTTTAATTTTAGTCCTACTAATCATTAAAATACAGAAGGTTAGTTAATAAAACCAAGATGCTTCTACTCGAATTCACCATCCTTCTAAAATCATGATTCAAGATGGTCAGTCTAAAAATTGGAATATAAATACTTTTTTCTTTATATTGTTCAAAGAAGCACCTGAGACTTCATTAGAAAAAGATACAAGACAATGTTGAGGAAATAGAGTATGTCCAGATTTTGAAGCAGAACCTCTCAAGCAAAATAAATATTGACGCTACCTAATAATGAATAAATACTATCTAAATAAGTGATTAAAATCTATTTTCATGTTTACTATAATTGAAAATTCAATAAGACTTTAAAGAAAATAGAAGAAAATAGTATTTCCATAGTACAATGGAACAAATGTTTAAAATAATTCTTATAATTCATATAAAATGTCTTTTTGATATTGCATGCAATATATTATTCAGAGCTGTAATTTTGTATAAATTTTATTTTTGAGAGATTAGTTACTTCTTTCAGACATTTAATAGTTTAGTCAACTAACTGTTGATAGTATCTTATCTATAAACGTACAGTAATACATAGAAAATTAAAATTCCAATATGTTGTTTTCCTAAAACTTTTGTAGGCAAAGAAGATTGGAAAAAAGAAATTGTAAATGGTTCTCGAAGCTTCTTTGTGTTAAAGGGTTTAACACCAGGAACAGCATATAAAGTCCGGGTTGGTGCTGAGGGCCTGTCTGGTTTTAAGAGTTCAGAGGATGTGTTTGAGACAGGTCCAGGTGAGGCAATTCTGTGTCCTAGTCGGAGCTGTGGTAGACCAAGCGCTGCCGTACCGAACTAGTGCAAGCAAAGAGATGTTGTAGCTAACGCCTGTTCCTTTTTAGAGCAATGTTGAACTACTTAACGATTTGCTAGAAATGCCAGCGCATTCATTATTGAGGTTAAGAATGTTTTCATCCTTTAGACTTGCTGTGCTTGTCTGTTATTCATATCAGGGGCAGGATACTCACTGCTTACAGTCCATCCATACGCTCTGCACTAGAGATACAGTATTTCATTTACTTACACTTTTAATGTATTTTTAATTAATAAGATTGCTGTATTTAAATTACATTTTTTATAGAAAAAATTGATCTGAAATGTTTGTGTAATTGGAAGTGCAGATTCAATTTTATGTTTCATGTTATCTTTGTAAAATTCTGTAAAGGGATTTCTAGTTATAAATGCACTTTTTCTTGTCATATGTAAATTTTTACTTCACAAACAGCCTTCTGTGAGTCAGAAAGACTGGTTTAAGTTCTTTATGTATAGTTTCTAAAGAAAAGTAATTCAACAGTCATTGAAAGAAAGCCTGCAAACAGTCCTGTCTTCATGATACTTGTTCATTTAACTCTAAGAAAGCCCTTTATTGGAAGTTTTTTGATATTATGCTGAACATGTTGCCAACACAGCATGCTCTTGATTAGTTGTTACCATTTGTTGTGTACTTGCAAGCCACTTATCATTCCAAGCATTTTGGCCCATGCGTAGTTATTTAGCAGTAGCCTCATCAAATGCGCACAGAACGTTACGATTTAAGAAAGTAGTTCAAATACGAAAATATGTCTGAACAATATGAAATTATTTTCAGACAACAATAATGCTGAAAAATAATGAATAATGAATATTAGATTGAATGCTTTCTAAAATCATAATTTTTTACTTTATTTTATTCCATTTCTATTCACAGTATATCATGTTGCAGTAGGAAAACTTTGAAAATCTGGTACCAAATAATAGTGCCAAACTATGGGCTAAATACAGAGGTTGTTTATGCTTAGAACAGCTAATGGTATAAACGCAGATATGTAAAACTTTGTGCAGCCAAAGCCCACAGCAGCAGTAAGTAAAGGATGAAGACTGTAGTGTAACTCAAACCAAGCAGAATGGAAACCTTCCCCAAATCATCCTACTGAACAAGAAATGCCAAGTCTGCAGATGGGTGGCCCTGTACAGGAGTCAGTTGCCTTGTCCTGTGTCCTTGAATAGCTGAGGAAGGGAGTTTAGAGGTAGTCTTTCTGATCTCGATTAAGGGAAGATTTGATGCACACTGCTGTGATTTCCACCCTAGTCATATACATAGCATATTTCTTAAGCAAAAGTGTTGTGTCACACTGTAGCCTAAAGGAAAACTTCTAAGTATTGGGAAAAAAATAAACTGGACAAAAGAGCTAAATACTAAAATATGAGGTGTATCCATATTCCAGTTAGGAAGGAATTCTGACAAGGAAGAAAACTGGAATGTTTAGTATATGAGGCTTTTATTGCATTTTTTCTGTGGCAAGCATCCTATAGAGCATCTTCATAGTATGTGGTTTTGTTTTTTGAGCATACCAGTATAGTTTATTGCATTAACTCCTGCATTAGCAGCTTCTGGGTTCACCAAAAGTAAATGTCTTTCTGCCTGAAGCAGATAATTTGTTTAGAGTAATGAAAAAAAAAAAATACATTTTTAAAGTAGCCCTGGAGTTCTACAGGCTGTAGAAAACATTTTCTACTGGATATGCAGTAAGTTAAAGAATACAGAAAGCTGCATAAGTAAGTTTTCATCTTTACGCTTTCCCATCTATCTTGCTTATTTTTATGCATGATTGTTTTGTTCAGTGCTACTTCTTACTGCATTTGAATGTTAAATGTGCTTTTATGTCTCACTGTAGTATTTATTATACAACCTTTAATGCCTTATTATAAACACACATTTGCAAAAATCAAATTAATTTTAACCTTAATGTGGAAAAAGTTATTAACTTGTAGTTCAGAGGAAGGTAGCCTTTGTGATTGTTTTATATAATTACCTTCTTTATATATACAAAATATTAAAAAACTTATATCTATATAAAAAGGGTTTAAATGGACAGGAGCATAAGAGTCAGTTTCTCAAATATCAGAAAGCCTACTCTGTACCAAAGGCTGGGAAATCTCCTAAATGTTACCCTATAATAACCAAATACATTATTTTCTGTTTAAATCAAATCATGCATCTGCACAATAAAATCCAAAACAGGCAGGAAAGTTATTTTTAGGCCAGTACTTCTATGGAATAGGCATTGGTTTTCCATGTGGAATGGGGAATAGAAACTTCTCTCCAAATATCATAGGTACTTTTAATTTTCAAACATGCCATGGAAAATCCTCAGGAATCAAGGACCATGCAGAGCCCATGTTTTCAAGCTAGCTCACTCGCAGGCTCTGTCTTTACTAATAAATAAAGTGAGACTGAGACAGAGGTTTAAATTCAGCCCTGAATATTGCCATATTTTTTGTTAGTGTGCTTGCCAGCCCAATGCCAATCAGCTGCTTGCCAAAGCAGGCCCAAGTAGCCAAGGGACAGCCCCAGCCAAAGCCTCTTCCCAATAGTGATCCCCCAGGTTTTGGAAGGGGAATGGAGTTCATGCTGTATCACCAGGACTTCGGGCCAGGAAACAGTCACAGAGCCTTTGAAAGTAGGTTCTGTGTGCCATGTTGCCATGAGCCTTCACTTAGACATTCATCTGCTGTAAGGGGAGGTGAAAATCTTTATGGGGCTCTGGGATATTTATGCAAATGCAGCTATATTTGTGTTGTCTCCAGCACTTGAGTGGAGGCCTCTGAACAGGCCCAGAGACCTTCCCTAGCAGATCTAGGTGAAACATGTTCTGCAGTAAGAGCTGACATGCTCACAAACACCAAAAGAGACACTGACTCAAGATGTCAAGTGTAACTCATTGTAGTGCAGTGTCTACCAGGCTGATATCTGAAGTACTTTTAATCCTTAATAAAATTCTGAGTAATTTACTGACTGAGATCCATCTTACTTTATCACACGAAGCTAGAAGAAAACAAATGCTAAACCAAAATGCCACGTGAGCTATGCATGGAGAGCCTTTTGAATATGTTTTTCTGTATCTAGAGAGAGCTCTGTTGGACAACTCTTCACAGGTAAAGAATGAACAAATAAGGTTGGATGGATGCCCATCTTCCTTCTCTTTCATGTCTTCTATCACACTCCTATCACCTTATCTCAACAGCAAATCCTGAGGTCAGGGATCTCTAGTGTGTTTCCAAATAGGAGAAGAGCGATAGGCTTCACCAGGAAAGTCCACCTAATGTCTTGGAGACTACTAGGGAGTTTCTGCCCCCTAGACTACACAGATACAGTCCCTGCACTTACTAAAGACAATAGTGTTTCTTCTGCAGTTTGCTTCTCACTTGCACTATCTTCGAGCAAGATTCAAGATACGGACAGGAGTTGCCAGTGAAGAGGGGCTTCCCAGTGCCACTGTGCTAAGTCCCACAGTATTGCTGCGTCATGGCAATCATGAAAATTGTAGGATGAGATAAGAGCTTGAGGAGAAGACAAAACCATAATGCTTAATAAGGCTTTAAAGGGTGCTTTGTTGTTGATTGTTAGAGATTGAATGTTAAGGTCTTGGATGACCCATCTGTTGCCCTATTTCAGACTAATGAGTGTGCATTGGCTAATGAGTATTGGCTTTTTATTTATTTTGAGACTACAATCCAAATGTTTGTATTAATTATACTTTGCAATTTCATTTTGGTAGTTTAATCAGTGTAAAATGGTTCAGAATAATTTTGAGATTTGTGAAAAGCAATGTGGGATGTGCATATGTTGCAAAATAGTAGTAATACTTGCTAAACCTAAATGCTGAACTAAGTTCACAGAATACTTATATATTTAAAAGAAAGTTCTATGTATTTGTATTTGCAAATATTTTAAATAATTGAAATATAAAATGTAGTGCCTTTTTTTTATTACTGTTCTTTGCAGTGAGTGTTATGCAATTAACAAACAATGAATATGGTTTTTATAGGAATTACAATAACATTTAAATGCAGCAACAAAGCTCATAGGTTTCTTTTATTCTGCAGCAATGGCAAGCCGGCAGGTAGACATCGCTACTCAAGGATGGTTCATTGGTCTTATGTGTGCTGTGGCTCTTCTTATCTTGATTTTACTGATTGTTTGCTTCATAAGGAGGAATAAAGGTGGCAAATATCCAGGTATGGTATATAATAATAGGAGTAAAAATTGCTGATAATCCCAATAGGACAGATATCAGTTTTGTTTGAGAAATTACGTTTGCCGTACAAGTTTGTACCAGTGACTCTAGCAATAATTATGTTTCTGGGGCTATTGCAGATGTCCTGTTCTGCAGAGGAGCAGACAAATGCAAAGCACAGTTATTAATGTTTTTTTTTTCCTTTCTTAATTTTGGCCCGTGCCATCTTGAACTTGACTGTGGTTAAAAAAATAAGTTATTTCATTATGAAATTATAGCAGCCAGATACATTTCAAGGTATTATGCATTGACGTGATTTTACACTTAGAAAATACTGTCAGGAATTATTCATATAATCTTAAATAACATCTAAACTAATGATGTACAAATTAAGTGTGTAAATTGTCAGAATATCCAGTTGTAAATTGGATATAGCTATCTGCTAAACAAGGAAAGGATTTGGATGATAACTAGATAAATATAAATGAAAAGGCACAGGGGAGAACCATTAAAAATAATTCTAGAAGTTGATATATTATTATACTCTGGTCAACAATACCAATTTATTTGAATTTTTTTGAGCAACTGTTTTGTATGAACAATTGCCTTCTAAGGTACTAGTGGGTTTCGGAGTCAAAAGACAGTTGCATAGCTTTTTTTAGGAAGACTTGCATGCACTGTTATTACTGAGTGATTACAAGATTATCGAATCTATAAGGAGGATGAGTTTAAGTGCAACTACTTCAAGATATATGCAGTTATGTTAAATTTAGGTTTAATATGGGCATTTTTGTTTTTCTTTTAATCATTTTAATGA
This sequence comes from Crypturellus soui, assembly GCA_032275445.1. Lineage (NCBI taxonomy): Eukaryota > Metazoa > Chordata > Aves > Tinamiformes > Tinamidae > Crypturellus > Crypturellus soui. Next base: position 2,922,108 of record JAUBNY010000346.1, read on the forward strand.
TTTAATCATTAAATTTAGTAGGTTTTTAACAGAAAACTCACTTTGATGCTAGAAATGTAGCTTTACTAATGCTGAATGACATACAATATTTTTTACTTAAATGAAGATCAAATTCTGTAAGGAAGTAAGAGATTGTTTCTTAAAAAAAAAGAAAACTGCAACAGCCTAAGACCTCTGTTCAGAGAACAGTTTTTTTTTCAAATATGTTTCTTTGCCAAAGTCATCAGTATGTGAAATTAGTATCTTAAGGTTTCCAGTCTCCAAATTTAATGATAAAAATTCCCATTTCAAATATTTTAGTGAAGGAAAAAGAGGATGCACATGCTGATCCTGAAATACAACCTATGAAGGAAGATGATGGAACATTTGGTGAATACAGGTGAGTAGCTGATGTGATTTGTCATGATCACTACTCATATCACACATGTACTTCATATAATATCTCACTTATTAAATCAAACCTGTAACATTTTTCCTTCTGACAAATATTCTGTTCCGAGTGTTTTATAGAACTAAATATATATGAAACACCCAAGATTTGTGAAATGAGAGCTTAGAGTGTATGCTAGAGATTGTCTACTGGGGCAAATTGAAGTCCAAATTCAACCCAAAGTGTCTAAAAGTGAGGACTTTGTTTTCAAGTCCATCTTTCAGATAACTAAAGTATTAGATGACATGCGCTTTTCAGGCACTGTGTGCTTGTATTCCTTCAGTTACAGCACATAATTGCATTCTATTTTTGAAAATACATTTCTTCTAGAAACGTAATAAAGACAACATGGTGTTCCACTGCCAGAAAAATAAGTTAATTTAATATGGCTAACAATACTAACACTTAATCCAATGAAGAAATATTAAACATAGAGATGAGAGAACGTCCTAAAAGAAAAACAAATCTCTGTTTCATCTGTTTCTGTACAAGAAATACAGCAAACTGCTTCAAAACATGCTACACAACTTTTGTTCTTAATTGTGTTTATCCTGAATATATATAAAATGAGTCTCCTTGCAACCCAGAAGCAGGCTTTGGCAACTCTGTTCATATAGCAAATATGAATGGGGTTGTTCATTAAAGAAGCAAGATATTATTTGCTGTGTTTTGATTAGGTCAGAAAACAATGTAACAATTTTCTAAATATGTCAATACTTTAGACATTATAGTACATTTTACTATATTTTCCTTTCTCAAAAAATTGTAAAGGCCTTTTATTTTTCATAGCTGAAAATTTTACAAAAGTACATAGAACATTTTTTTCATGGTGGATTCATTCTGTTGTTTTGATTTTTTTATATAAGGCAAATGGGCATCTTAATCTGACTGGAAGAGGCTCACAATTCTGAATGCCAGAGGGCAGTTTCTTTGAATTCTAACTTGATTAAAAAAAAAAAAAACATTCTAATCTGTTGTTCAGAATTGTGACTTACAGCATTTATTTTAAGTGTGTATGAGTTAATTAAATTTATCTAATAAAAAGAGAGTTATGAAGCAGTGTTTGGATGTAGGTGTAAATAAGTATTATATAAGTTGACCTAGACAGTCCAGTTTGCATTCTGATTTATAGCTCCTCTGCCATTCTGAATCTGGAGCTTTGATTAGCTGAAACAGATCTTCATAAGAATTGTACAAATTTTGTGGCTTGGATATTCAGGTATAGAATGAGATTATTCAGTCTGTTTTCATGTGTAGCAAAATTTAGATGTATGTCTCCATATTTGAATGGCCTCAGTTAATCTATAGAATCATCTATTGCTTCATTGCATGATTTTATAGTCTATCAGCCTTTTGTCTGGTGAATATGGACAGTTGCATGCATAGCTTTCGAGTTGTACATGTGAAGAAGCTCATCCTATTTACCATGCAAAAAACTTTCTACATATTTTTCTGTTTAATCAGACTGTATTGGGCTTTCCTCTTTTTTCCTTAGAGACAGGGCAGCAGCAGCAACCAGTCAGATTACGAAGATATCTTGGCACCTTCTGCAGCCCAGCATCACTGCAGTCACTCAGTTCCCAGTTTGTCTGTCTCATTTGGCACTGGTCACAGTACAGTGCTTCTTTGAGAAAAAAAAAAAAAAACAGTCTAGGTTTTCCCTTAAAACAAAAAAGTAACTAAGTGATTTTTGAAAGGTCTAGGAATTCGAGTATTTTGAACTTTTTTCATCACTTCAGGTCCATGTCTACTTGGACAGTAAAGAAAATGGACAAAGAAAAGAAAAGACAAGGTAGCTGTGCCAAATCTCCTGAAGCAGACTCTGTCTTTGCCAAAGCAATTTCTGTGAGATCTGACAGATGCAACTTCTTCAGAGGGTCAGGGGATCAATACTGCAGCACCAAATCAGAGACCTCCTCCAGGAGAAGGGCTAGGCAGTCCTCAGAGCTTACAAGGGTTAGTTCTGTCCCTGCTTCCCTCTGCCAAGAGGAAAAGAGGTCTGACGGATGGAAGTACAGGAATGGCTCTAGACATGATGCTTCCAAGCAGCAGAGAAGGGAGGCAGAGGAGGGCTCAGGTTCTCAGGCAGAACAACCTCCCTCTTTGCAGCAGCAGCCCAACTGCAGCTCAGTTCGTGGCTCATTGGCAAGGCAGCATTTTCCCCAGCAGTGCTTCACCCAGAGCCTGGACTACAGCTCGGACTCAGAAGACTCTCAAAGCTCCTACCACAAGAAAGTAAGACCTTCTACGGCAACTCATTTCTCTGAAGCTGAAACAAATACATTAGTGAGATCTATAATACTGCCTGAGTTGGCTACTGTGTTAAAGGATGCACTTACAGCAGCCAAACAAAGTATAACTGCAGTGGCACAGACTAGCTCTCACTCAATAAAGCATCCTAGGGTACCAATTACAGAAGTTCCTGTGGTTCCCCTAGAAGCAACTGGGAACAATTTCCACGCTTTTGAACCTGGCTATGTGGACAGTTTAAAAGAGCAAAGAGCTTCTAGTAAGGAGAAATATAAGGCTGACCAGACTTTGGAGGATGAGTCATCCCCTGAAGATGTGGAGGTGTCATCTCTGTCCTTTACAGAAGAGCAAGGGGAACTGGATCCTGTGCGTGAGTTTGACATGGAGGATCAGAATTATCTGTTCAAACACATTAAGAGAGTGCTAGTGTTAAAATCTTCAGAAGAACTGCCTACCCCCTCTGAAGAAGGCAAGGTAGATAATGCCCTTCCTATCCATTCAGCCCTGGAAAATCTTGTCCATAGGATTTGGAGTAATCCTGAGGCAAAGCATGAAGCCCCAGCAGACTTATGTAAGATGTATCCTCTTCCGATGGATAAAGCTGCTTTGTGGGGGGCCTTGCCCAAGGTAGACAGGGCGGTGCTTACTGGGGATTCAGTACCTGCTAATACAGATCCTCTGCCTAAAGATGCTACTGATAGAAAGGTCGAGGAAGCAATCAAAAGGTCTTTCAAGCTAGTTGCAGCCCAACTTGGAGTATCCATCTACTGTACCTATGCTTCAAAAGCCTTGCTAGTGTGGCTGAAGGAAGAACAAGAGAGAGTCAAAAAGAAATGTGCCCAATCTACTGCCAGGCAGAGGACACACAGGCTGTGTAAAATTGCAGCTAATTTCATCCATGATGCAGCTGAGGATTCTCTAAGGCTCACAGTTAAAAATATGGCCTGCCTCACGGTAGCCTGGAGAGCTATATGGTTACGGCCTTGGGCCTCATCACTAGATCTGAAATGTCAACTGCTGTCTTTACCATATACAGGTGGCAAACTGTTTGGTGAATCCATGGTAAAACTCATGAAGGATTTTTCAGAAAACAAGCATTCCTTCCATCATCAGAGAAAGAGAAGATCTGCTGAAAGGTCTCTGTTTTCATGTCCTCACAGCTGCCTGAGCTCCTTCCGTTCTTCTCCTACGTTTAAAGGAGGCAAGGGAAAGTGTAAGGTCTCACAGTCTTTTCACACCAACCACAAAAGAACATCTCATTTACAGAGAGACATCAGAGCCATCAAAAGCAACTTTCTGACAATATAGACTCATTGCCTTTTTCTCTCAGGAACTGGGAAAAGTGGAAAATTCAGAAATTTATGGTAAATGGGCCTCAATGTTTCTGGACAAGTAAGCCCAGTGCTTAGGAAATTAGTTGTTTCAAAGTAAATTTTAAATAATTTTGCCACTAATTAATATTTTCCAGAGAAGTCATAGCTCTGAGATTTAGCAGGAGTTTTTGGCACAGTCAGTTGCTCATCTTCCTGCTATTCTTGAGATGGTCTGGACTTGTTTGAGTTTTTCACTCTTCAGCTGTGTTCCTTTACTCCTAAGAACACCCTTCCCACAGAACCCACCAAAAATGCAATTTTTCTGCCATATCAGTCAAATGAAGGAAGCAATGTTCTAGAAAATCCAGTTGTTTTGAAAACCACAGAATAACTGGATACCCAATCCCCCTGTGGCTGGAGATGTCATTGCGTCTTCACATAACGAGGGAAAACAGTGCCTCTGGAAGTCCATTTTATAGCACAGCAATTGCATTGCAGTTCTGGTAGTTTTGATTTATAAAAGACTGATTCAGTTAATTGTGAACAACAAGACACTGCAAGAAATACCATATATGAATGTTTGTTTAAAGAAAAAATAAAGACACAGAGCTCTTGTTCAGATCAGCACAGGTCTACCTATATTAAATCAGCCTACATAATTCCTGTCCTGGACCATGAATCAAGAGAAATTAAGGAGTTACAACATCTTCACACCTTTGGATTTGAATACTGGGAGAGAGTAAAAAAATCAATTTGTTCAGATTTATGGGATGTATGAAAGAGAAGCTTTTCACAGCTTTTATTTCATGATTTCTATGTATTTTCATCCTATTATTCCAATCTGTGAAATGTGCTCAGAAAGGTCAAACAGGACAAGGCACCCACAGTGAGAGGACTGCTACTATTGCACAGACTGTTGGCACATCTAATTGAATTCTTTTGCCTCTTTTCTCCAGTGTTTTGATGCACGGAGTATTTTTTTCTAAGAAATACCTATTTACTTTGTGAGAAACTTTTTGAAAATGGTTGGTAGACAACTCTGATGTTGTTAAGTAATAAGCCTTCCGACTGTAGGCTGGTTAACAATGTGGATATTGATTATGACCTGCAGCTGCTTTCTTCTCTATTATATTTTTTTCAAATTTTATTGCAGACCGTTGTTTCCGGAGGGCCGGTAACTTGTGCCCTCGCCTTCCTACATCTAAGCACAGTTGCTCCCAACACAAGAGAGACCGTCAGCAGGCTGCCCGCGGATCCTTGCTCCTCAGTAACCTGACTGGATTCAGCAGCAGCCTTGCTGTGTCCTCATTCACACACACAAGCCTTCCTTGGTGATTCCTAACTTATTTCTTGAAAGTCCATATAACTACTTTTTTGAATCATTGCATTGATTTCGTGTTATATGATTTTCCTCCAGAAGCCATAACAACTGCGGAAAGTTTGATTAACTTTATCTGAAGTAAATAAAAACTTAAAATTTTCACAAGGAGAGAGTCAGATTCTTCGACTAACAAATTTTTCAACCTGTTGCCAGTTAGAGGAAGAGCTGGGTTTTGTGTTTTTTACAGCTTCTGCTAGGACTGAAGATCACTATTGCAAAAATCCTAAAGGCAAGCTACTTGGAAAGCTAATATAGACGAATGTATATCTTGGCTTGATAAGAAATAGTAAAAGGCTCTGAAATCTGGATTGAGATGTAATGCATAGGGAAAGGTATGCGTAGTGTATAGGGAAAGAGATCAGGGTGCTTCACCTACTTTATTTGTTTTGTGTTACCTTTTGAATGACAGTTGTGTTATAAGGAAAAGTAGTAGGATCCTAACCATATATTGAGTTGTTTTACATGTCCCTTAATGTGGCAAAGTGTAGTGGCAACTAATTGCCTGCTGGACTGCAGAGGCACCATGAAAATGTCTTCCCCTTTCTGACTGGTTGCTGCATGTACCCATTTCTAAGGAAGAAAAATTAAAAAGGTGAAGGAAGAAAGGAGATTTGAAGGTAATACATTTCTTTCAATAAGCTTGTAAAATACAAGTATTGTTTTATAAAGTAAGTCTGCACTTTATGCTTGTCATTATCACCTACCTACTTCATCGTGTCTTTTAGTCATTAGCTGTACATTTGCTATTTCCTTCATGAAACTAAAGAAAAAGAAATATGCAAGAAATATGCAAAAATACTAGCAACATTAAGTCATTTTTTCAGAGTATAGTCAAAATTAAATACACTGTTCTTACTAAAATGGCAAGTTACTTACTGAAATGGCCTGGTTATCTGAAAGTATGGGTCTTCATTAAGAAACTGCCATCCTTAAAAGGTATGAAATTTATTTGTAAAACAACAAATAGTAAAAGTATCACTGGACTCAAGTTTCCTGGCTATCACATCTGCATGCAGAATTCATACACATGCTTACCTCCTGCTTTGTTCCCAGTACTTACTGTCTCACTATTAATTGTACGTACAATGTATGTGGCATATATCATACATTTAATTTTTCCACAGTAATTTTACTCAAGCCAACTTGTACTTTATTTTCCATTTCAAAATACTGCAGTAGGTAAGTTTAACACTCAGCAAACAAAACCAAAATAAATTATGATCTATCCTGATTGCATTTTGGAAGAGTTTTATGAAAGATCATAAACAAGATCAGCAAACCTCAGAGACAGTATATCAGAACTTCTGGCTTTAACATGTTTCTGCAATGTGTTCCACACTCTAAAGCCAGTATTTTATAGCTCTTTGGGGTTCACTAGTCACAATGAGACAATACAGCTACTTTTTCAACTTCCTTCTTGGCAGCACACAAAAAATCCATTTATTTTCCCTGACCACGAGGGACCCTTCTCTGTACTCCCAGAGTTACAAAATTGCTGTCCGAAACACCATTGTCTTCACTTGCTCTGCCTCTGTCTCTCTGTGCCTGTTCTATTTGTTCTTATGTTTCCTTCCTCACTTTCTTTCACTTCCATCCAAAACTCTCTGTCATATCTAATACGCACCGCCTTAGTCCAGTTAGACAAAGAATCATGGTACTGCGGCACGTTTCCTCTTTTTGAACAAGAGGACCATGCCCTGGGTAATTCCACTTCCCTTTTTACTGCCAGAGCCTGGGCAGAACTTCTTTCTGGACTTTCATGTTCAGAAAGGGAGGGAATCCCCAGGTTCAGATCTGGACTCTTAGGTGTTCACTTACTTACACCAGTCACCAAATCCATGCAGTTGCACTCCTGGGTAAACCTGCAGTTTTGTTTGTTTGTATTTTAAATATGCACACAGTAGAATCTGCATCCTTACCCAAATATACAAAAACCACAGATGCAATGCAACCGTGTAAGTATTTCTTGTTGAGATTATAAATTTTATTTATAAATAAATGCAAAATATTTATAAACAAAAAATGCAAACAAGAAAACTGTAAGAGCAACAAAGCAAAAGTTCCTGTATCCAGATTTATCTAACTTAGAAATTAACCTCTACTTTTGTTTTGGTTTTAGTTCTTATTTTTGTTTTGTCAACTATCCAATATCTAAAATGTAAATATTTTTAAACAGTGATGATGCACTTTTTATTTATGTCATATTCGAGCTTACTGAATGACACTGGATAGACTCACACTTAAAAATATTTGCACATTTTTCTGTAAATTTAGAATGTGATGAAAATGCAAATTATTTTCCTTCCTAGTTATGCTATAAAACTATTTAAAATTAAAAAGCAAATCATTTGTAGAATATTCTTTACTAAGTGCTATCACTCTAAAAGCATTGAACACTGCAGCTCATTTTCCTATGGGAGTAGGACTTAGTACTATTTAAAAGGGAGGGCCTGGTCTTCATTTCATGTGTGTCGCCTCTTTCTAATGACTCTAATGCACTCTCATGAAGACAACAGACACAATCCTTTCAGTCTGACAGGAACATTCATACCTAAGACATTTAAACCCTCTAATTTCTCACTGACCTATTAAACGCAGTGTCCTTCCAAAATGATCTCTCTTAAAAATATTTCATAGGGTGGTTGTGTTTGTCATATTACAAACATTCTTGCTTTGCTTCTGGAGGCTTGTCATTCTGGAGTGGAATTTCTGTTGTGTTACTCTCCTGTCCGTGTGCATTGCCAGTGGGTGCACAAGATCCAGGATGCAATATTTACCCTCATGCCACATGCTCAGCAGCCAAAACAAAGTCAAGCTGATGATCAAGTTCAGATGGTCAAGTTCAGAGGTTTATCACCTGCCTTATATTTTGATTTTAACCTGAAGGTTTTCTTAGATGGAAATGCAGTTATATTCCTAGCATTTCTTTCTTCCTGTATCTGTATAGAAAAATAAAACTTCTGTTGTACTTTTTTTTTTTTTGTAAGTATATCCATATTGCAGTTTATCTTTTTAGGATATAATAAGTCACTATATTCCAAAGCCAAGGAAAAGGTGATGAAAAAATCAAATATAGCAGCTTAATGAAAAATTGGCGTAATGATTTTTAGTGAAATGCTTCTAAATAGGATATTTGTTACTCTATGTGGTGTTGTATATGCTGTGTAGTTTTGATCTGTCTTTCCTTTTTCTGTTGTCCTCCAAATCACCACTATCATTGCCAGAACATGTTATCAGCTGAGGGTTAGAGTAGGCAGGTTGATCTGATAAGTGATAATGAAAGTGTAGAAGGGCCGTGAGGATGAAGCTAGCGGAGGTCAGTGGAGTAACACATTTTGTCCTGCCTGCTGACAGCCTAAGCATGCTCCTAACTGCTCAGTTCTAGGCAATGTAAGCTAAATTATTGCTTTACCTGGACACAGTAAATGTTTTAGCATTTGAAGAGCAACTTCATAAAATACTGATCACTATCAGGATATGGACTTTGCTTTTCTTCTTAGGCTGTTTTCATTTGTTTCTTCTGCACCCTTTTAATGGAATATGTAGGTCTCTTGAAAGGTAAGGTGGAAAATTGCAAGTCTGGCCTGCATTGTATAACAATTATTTGAAATGCAGCACTTTTATTTTCTTTTTACTAGTTAAAAAACAGTATATTATTTCATTTAACCAAATTCATTCTTCATTCACGTTCAAGGAGTCAATGAAATTAAGAAGTTTAACAGACTAACTTCACAGCACATTATAAGCTATTTCTTTGAAGAACAAGCAATTTTTTTATGTAACTTTACAACCCACTTTTTAATGCTTGCAGTTACATCTAAATTGCTTCTGAACCAAGAGCACAAGTCTTACCATTGAAAAATCATGCACGATGCAACAAAAAAGAAACCACAAAACCCCCTCCCTCCACTGAAGATATTCTCTGTTTAAGCCATTACTACACCATGTGTTCATGTCAACTGCATCATATTGATTGGTCTCCACAATGTGATGTGGGTTTACTAAAGGGTTACAGGGCTGTGCACTCGCTTTTTTAAACTGCATGCATAGCTGATTTTGCCTGAGTAAATAATACATTTGTTAATTCTTTCCTTTTTTTTTTTTCTGGGGGGGATGCATACGTGTGTGTGTCTCCAGTGATGCAGAGGACCATAAACCTCTAAAAAAAGGAAGCCGGACTCCTTCAGACAGAACTGTGAAAAAGGAAGACAGTGATGATAGTCTAGTTGACTATGGCGAAGGTGTAAACGGTCAGTTCAATGAGGATGGCTCCTTTATTGGACAATATAGTGGTAAAAAAGAGAAAGAACCTGCAGAAGGAAATGAAAGTTCTGAGGCTCCTTCTCCTGTAAATGCCATGAATTCATTTGTGTAATCAAAGAACTTGATCCCTTGTCACGGTATCTTCAGTTACATTTAAAGCACTTGTACATCCCCTCTGTGTAATATGAACATGCAGGTAACAAATCTCCTCACCACAAGAGGTTTATGCTATAAGAATATGCAGGCCGATATAATTATACAGTGTAATTACACAGTAAGTGGAATGTTCTTATAAGTCAAAATAAGAAATTCAAATTTGGTTCCAAATTTGAGTATTCTCGTGTTTGTTTTTTTAAGGAAGTGACACAAAAAACCAACATCAATTGATAATATTATTTCCTGTTGAAAATACAGTATAATGCATGAAAAAAATGCTACACAGCTCACAGATAATCTTGTGTACACTATAAAAACCTGGTTGGATAATTTGTTATGCGGTCCTCAGCTGAATCCCTGGATATGAATTCTGTTTTCATTGTCAGAGTGTTATAGTAGTATTATATAGAACTTCAATGTCTTTGTGGACATTGTTGTGAAATTGGTGACTTAATGTCTAGCTATCATATGTCTTTTTGTAAGACAGTTAGGAACAGTATGTACAGTATATAATTGCTAAATGATTTTAAGTATGACACTTGCATTTGCTGATGCTTAATGAGACCCTATTATCTGCTCTTTGCTCCTATTACTTTATAGTCTTTTTAATCTATCAAGTGTTACAGCAGTACAGTGTTCTATTTTTACATCAAAATACATTGGATTGATTTTAGGGCATGAAAGACACGCATTGCAATGCGTTTTGGAATTTGTACAGTCACTGAAGGAAAAACTTTAAAATGAGAAAAAATATTCCAGAAAATACAGGGCAAAATACATTCAGTGCCTTTTTACAATATGCATTCCATAATGCACTCTACTACTAAATCAGTTGGTGCAGTAAACTGTGATTAGTGGACTACTGTCATTGCCAAATAAAGTAACAATGTAAAAGAAAAGTGTTATGAAACTGTTGTGCTAAAAAAAACTGAAGGTTTTCAATGTTTTAGATTGCACAAAAGAAGTATGATATTTTACCCTTGAAAATAAAATACTCACTTTATAGTCAGAGCACAACAAGTTTTCATGGCCTTAGGATATTTGGTTAAAAAAAAAAAAGTCAAAATTAAATTATTTACTAACACAGCAAAATTATAAACTCTTGCAAAATAAATTATGAAGGAAAAAAAAAACCCTATACCAGCAAGACTACAGCAGCAGGAGTGCATTTCCCCCTGTATGACGGCCAGACGAACGTGGCAGCTTGGGCGGCACCCAAACCCAGCAGCAGGGTGAGCGTTACCCCTGGGGACCACAGAGCTCAAGGAAGCTGACAAGTGCTGACGTGGTTTAGTGGGCACAGATCACCGTTATCAGTTACAAAATTATTTTCTCACTTGTTATATCAATCAAATGTTTACCTCCAAATATAAATTTTTTATAACAACCTATGGTTGAAGGAATGCTCAGTTTCATTTGCCAATAAATTGGTTTTTCATAACTTGCATCAAGTTTAATTTTAAGTAAGCTTTTTATATGTAGATATTTTGTTGAATTTGTAAATACACTCAAAGTGTAGATGCTATATGCTTCTAGATGTTACAAACAAAACAAGAAATCTTATGTTGTACTGTGTAAGAAGTACTATAGCCAGTGGTGTGCATGGTATTTTAAAGCATCTACTTAAATATATATTTTTTTTCTTTTTGCTGTGAAAACAAAATAGTTGAACTGTTCTACTTATTTACCGCAGATTCCTAATAAAACTGTTCAGAGCTTTTACCAGTGCATTACGTTAGACTGTAGTACATCTTGCAGCTTTCCTGTATATACTGTAGGTAAAGCACAACTGAAGTAATTACACATCTAAGTTAGCTGTGAGAAGTTTCTTTTTTTGCACCTCTGAGCCTTCCATTGATGAGTTTTCTTAATGGGAGCAGAAATAAGAGAGGAGTAATGCAAACACTGATTACAAAGCACAAAGAAAAATATTTCTTAATAAGATTTGCCAATGGTTTTGGTAAAAGAGAAGTATAATTTTACTCTTATTTAATTGTAGATGCTGAATTATCTGTGCATGTGGGGGTAAACATACAGGCTCACTTCTGTAATAGTGCAACAGATTTTGTATTAAAAATAAATGTGGTTTTAAAATTTCGCTGCTTGTTCTGTTTACAGTACAAATCACATCTGATTCACCAGATAACTAAGAATTACAAGTGGTAGAGAGACATGAAACAACTCTGTCAGAAGTTGTTCCCATGATATTGCAGGAGTTCATGTACTGTAACCAAGCTATTTGCAGAATGTTGCATATCTTTACTTACTGCCATTTGAGAAATGTGAATGTCTCTGACCATTTCCCATTGAAATTAGGTGCTGTCTGCATTTTTTTCCATTTATGTTTTAAGTCAAAATAGCAAAGGAGGGAGCAAGGAGAGGAGGAGGGAAGGCATGTTCCATACCTGCAAGAGGGAGTAAGTGCAAGTATGAGTATATTTTTCAAAACAGGACCCTCAGGTAGGATCCTGAATCAGGAAATTGCCTCACATACAGAATTGAGAACATTCATTTTATACAGCATATTTAACAGTAGATAAAGTGAGGAGAACGTCTTTCACAGCACAGAAAATCCAGTGCAATGTCCTTTTCATGTATCGTCTATTCTGTCTGAGTGGAAACAGGTGGAACAGGAGGGCAGTTACTCAGAAGACTGAAAGAGAGGTATGGATTTCAAGAGATAGAAATGCTCCAGGAAATAATACTAAAAAAAAAAAAAAAAAAAAAAAGGTGTTTGGCTATGATACACGGATGCAGGATTTTCTCTGAGCCGTGGTGTCGGCTCCCCAAGCTAGCTGTGTAATTGAGCCCCCCGGCTATTGCAGCTTCTGTCATCTGCTTAGTGACAGTTCTGGCGCTTTCAAGCCCTGGGCTACCCAGGTTTCTGTACAGGTATCTGTTGGTTTTTCCAGCAATATGCACTGATTGGGATGTATGAAATATAATTGTTTCTGTTTTGATAATTCCTGGAATGAGGGTTTGAAAGTTTTGTTAGAATAAAAGCTTTTGTATGGTAAGCATTTTTGGAGAAAAACTTTTTTTTTGTTACTGTTCCCCAAAGTGTATTAATGCATAAATTTTCCTTAATGCATTTATTAATTTATTAAATATTAATGCATTTTCTCTTTCGTGATTTATTTTTGCTTTTATGCTCACTGAAGTGGTTGTACAAATCCAGAGGGAATTAAAGAGGATATCCCAACCATAATTCCTTTCTTGTAATCTTCTCACATTGTTCCTTGGAAAATGCGGTTTCTGTGCTCAGCAAAGTGGCATGCGATTTATGAGCTAAATTCTCTTCGCTTGGAATCTCACCCGTGTTTAAGACAAGGCCTATGAAGAAATAGAGTCTGCAGCTTGAAAGCATTTCTTTTTTCTCTGAAGGAAGAATTAAAGAATAAGCAGGAAGAGGATGAAATTTCAAGCATTTCTCAAAAAATAATTGCCCTTTTTTGTGTATTTCTGTCTCCCATCTTTCCCTGTCTTTTACCACCTTAGGAAAGGACATTTCAGAGAGTTGGCAGAAGCAATGACTAGTATCACAGGAAGACAGAAATAACTGAATGTGCTGCTGGTAGGAACCCACCCCCGCGTGATGCTCCCCAGGATGCATGAGTACAAGCGGACGTGGTTTTTAATCCCTGAGGGGAGTGATGTTTTCCCTTGCTGCTCCTTGTAAACACAAGGTGGAAACTTTAGATCAAACTGTCAAGATAAATACAGGTCAACGGGACTTTGACAGACAGTAGATTTGATGCACCATGATTGTAAGCAAGCAAATGTTGACCCTTGTAATCTCACAGCTTTTGATAACAACAACAACAAAAAAAGCACAGAGCTGTTTGCTATACAGAAATGTAGGTGAGATGCTAAAGTTTTCAAAACATATAAATGCATAATAGCTAAAAAATGGTGCCTTCGTTTTGGGTTTTGAGAAGTTTGCCCAACTGTGAACTTGGCCGTGTTGTTTCTGTGCTCTGGGGAAAAGCAGCAGGATAAAATTGAAGGCAGCTTGCACGTAATGGAGTTGCATATGTTGCAAATTGCAGCAGGAGAGAGGGCAGTAGGGAGTTCCTGTTGGCAGGACCCAGCTCTTCATCCTGTTCTGTCATGCCCCGAGGTGCTCGGTAAAATAAAAACGTTTGAAAGATAGTGCTGCTTCCTTCTCGGCTGAAGCAAACATGGCATCGATCGAGGGTGTAAGCTGCTGGTATAAACCAGGTTTAACTGTGCCTGCCCTCCTGTTACATTTCGGATACAACAGAAAGGAGGAAAAATACCCAGTCTACCAATCTTTCCAAAGAGGAAATGAAAATGAAACCCTTGGGACAGGTAAAAGGAAAGAACGAAACGATGATATTTCACGTCTCTTAATGTATTTGAGAAGAGGCAATTTAGATAGCTGGCTGGAAGGAGAAATGGAAGATAGTTGCTAAAGGCTACTTTCCTCATTAAAAAAAAAAAAAAAAAAAGGTTTTGTTAGCATTAAAGCTGTCAAAATCGTATTTTGTGCTGACTTTTATCAGCCAGTTTACCCTCCAAGCAGTAACGTCCCTTCTGTGTGTGCGGGAGACTGCAGGAGGCCAGGACCGCCTGCCTGCCCATAGTCCCAACTAGTGGTTGTTGACAAATGACGTATAATGGGTAAATATTTCCTTGACTTTCCTGCCACGGAATACTGCAAGGTGTTTTTTCATCTATCCAGCTACTGTTTCAAGAGCCGTTAACAAGCTTACGAATCTCTCAGACTGCTATCAAGTGTAGTAGAAAATGGCCATAGGTTCATAGGTTTGGGGTGAGCGAAGCACTCAGGCAGTTGCTTTAGTGTCCTGAGTTTTGGAAGCCAAGGCTGTACCACACCGGGGAAGCATGGTGCTTTCCTTAAGTATAGGGCAAGGCCTCGTACAGGGACGAGCTTAGCTCTTAGCTAACCCGACTAGTATTGCTCTAATAAGGGTGCCAAGAGTGGGCGTTTCCCAAGCTCTTTAGATAACTGCAGGAAGAGACAAGGGAGCCGTGCAAAGTATTTGATAATTGAGAGAGCCTACAGGATGAAGAGTTCAAACTTGGAATACTGGTGTGGGTGTTTTTGAAGAGCTTCTTGAGGAAAATTAGGAAAAATCAGGGCAATTAATTGAAAAAAAAAAAAAATCTGGCCTAGTCAGAGGACAGATGGAATAGAGAGCAAAGCTGACACGGACTAGAATATTTTGGTGTTTCCTAAGGAGAGCAGAAGTGCCCTTTGTTCAGCTTTCTGACAGTCCCAAGGAACAAACACTGCATAAGGAAGCACTAGAAAGAGCGATTATAAATGAACACTATAAGGGAATATCGTAGCCTTCATTTTGCAGGTGTCCAGAGACCATAGTTTTATGTAAAATCTTGAACTTTCAGTGACTCAGTCCTCCAGCAAGAACTTTCATTCAGCTGAAATATTGTTCTTTCTTCGTGGCTATTTTGCAACAGACACTTGGTCAAAATTCTTGATTTGATAAGACTCTACCATTCCATTAAAAATATACAGTGACTTTTTTTTTTTTCCAAATGGAAGCTGACAGATATTTTTCCAAGACTAATTAAATTTTTGATGCCAACAGGCAGCCCGATCTTCAAACATGAGGATTTGGAGGTAACAGTTGGCCACTAGGGGGAAGTCACAGTTGTTGGTTAAGGACGAATGTGGAGAACAGCCCTCCCAGGAGCGCGCTGGGGTGCACCCCGCGTGTGACCCACCGAGATGAGCCCTGACCCCCGAAATGTGTCGGGCTGAGTTCTTGGCTGCACGTGCGGGACCGCTGCGCCCGCACGAGGGTCCCACAGGGTGAGGAGGCACGAGTCGTTTCAGCACCCCTGAGATGTGGAGGGGAGATGAAAGAAAACACAAAATAGTACAAGAGCCTGAGCCCTTTGATGATGACTGACTGCAGTTTCTGCAATTGGCTCTGATGCTGTGTAAAAAAAAAAAAGAGGTGTTTATTTGGTTCAATTGTAGCCAATAAGCTCGGATTTTGTTGCTCACTTAAAGGCCCCAAGCATTCAGGCTGTCCTTAGCAAAGGGTGGCATTTTGATGTGAGGTGAATTTTCAAAGGTAGAAGTGCCACCAGCTTGTGACAAGCGCACGTTATGAGCTCATCAGCAGCTCCTCTCACTGACCTCGAGGACTTGCTCTGGTGGAGAGTTTGCCAGGATTGTGCTTTACTGGTGGAAAAGAAGAATCATACAATCACAGAATCACAGAATGGTTGAGGTTGGAAGGGACCTCTAGAGGTCATCTAGTCCAACCCCCTGCACACGCAGGGCCACCTAGAGCACAGGGCACAGG
>JAUBNY010000346.1:2972865-3010316 GCA_032275445.1 Crypturellus soui
AGGTGCAGGACCGTGCACTTGGCCTTGTTGAATTTCATGAGGTTTTTGACCGCCCAGTTGTCTAGTCTGTCCAGGTCGACAATTGTTGATGTTATTTTACCTTGTTAACATGTACTAATCCTCCTGGCAGTGCTAAGTGCTTGCTGAATCCAGAGCCTTTCTAGAGTAACTGTTTATAATTTGGGTAATAAATAAATATATTTTTTTGAAACTTGTTCTGCTTTTATGAATATCCATGTAAATTTACCTTCTCTCTCTTTCTCTCTTTTTTTTTTTCTTTCCTAAGAAAGACTCTGTCTTCTTCAGGGTCTTAGTCTTCAGGGCTGGTCATGGCATAAGAGAAATAAAATAATTTGTTTTGTGTTTCGTGTGTGAGAAAAGAGAAATAGCTTTAGATTCCCATTATTTCTTATGGAAGACATCCTTTTAGATAACCAGATCCTCAGCTATATGCTTCTGTTGAATTGTGAAATAAAAATGATTTTATTTTGACAGAAGCAGTCAGTTGTCTTGCCAGTAAGACCTAAAAAGCTGGAACAGACCTACAGTATTTTGGTTTGTTTGAAGATCAAAACTGTATTTTCTTTTGCCCACCATGTTGAGCCATAATTCTGCATTTCTTTTCATGAACAATGTACCCATCACTCTTTTTGTACTATTGCCAGAAGCCCAGCTTTTATTTCATCAGCTTTCTACAGTTTAGTTCTTTTATATATATATATATAAAGCTTTGGCATATTGAGCAGTTTCTACTTTAGATTTTTCATTATAAAGGACCTCAAGGGAACACTAACTGCTGATGAAATAGGCCTGAGGAAGGCAAACATTCTGAAATGTGTTTTTCCTCTTCATTTTATCACTTCCCGAAATCTATCTCTTTGCTCTTGATTTTTATTATGTTTTTTTTTCCTCTCTCAATTTTCCCTGTATTTTTTTTCCATAATCTTTAACATATTAATGCATTGACACGGTCTCCAATTCTGCTGTTCATCGTAGGTACATGGCCATGGTATCACTGGAAAAGGCCTTACCTGGCCATCACAGTGGCAAAAGTTGTTCACAGATTGGACACAATGGGTTGTTTTTGCAAGGCACAAACTGTAGACTGACTAATGTGCAAGTTCAGTAGTAGCTGAGCTTAAACAATATGTATGAATTTCAGTTTGATTGCTTTCCCTTCTCCTTGACTCTTTATATAGCACATGGAAACTGTGCAGCATCTGCCAGCTCTTGCAAAAATACCACTGAAGAAGAAGTGGTGGAAGAGTGCCAATGCTTTTATTCTAACAACTGGTGGTAGTTCAGTTATATTTGGTTGGTTAAACATCTTCCATTTCAGTTTGCCTTCATTCTTGCCAGGTAGTTACAGTATTCTTTCTTTTCTTACTGTCAATCTACTCCTTTCAAATGTAGATTTTTTTTTAAGTTTATTGATACATGAATTGAAAAGTTACAGTATATAGTGAATGGTTCATGCTGCAACCCAGTCCCTTTAAAATTATTGTCTGTTTATAATTTGGTTTCTGTATATTCATAGTATTAATGATTTAGAAGAAGTGCTTACTTTCTTTTAAGTAGTTCTTAATTGCAAAATAAAAATCTGGAAAGCAAAGGACAGAAAATAATTAAAATTGTAAATAAACTTAATAATGAAAAAATATGTAACTGTCAGATGTCACACAGTGATCTCACTTCTATTTATCTGAAGATAGTGGCCTCAAGGAGAATGTTTTCTCTAGTTAATATCCCAAAACTAAATGTGGAAAGATAAGCAGACACTCTCAGGTAGGTTTATTTCCAATAAAAAAGTTTATAAGTTATTAACAGCATATTAGATTTTTGAAATAAATAATACCTTTATGTATATTCACTGTATTAAGGAAGCTAAGAGTCAAAGTAAATTAAACCTGCCTAATGGATGCTTTTTATTCTTCTGAGGACCTTTTTCATCTAATATATGCAAAGAGTGAGTCATTGGTAGAGGGGTTTTCTTGATATCTGAAGTATTTCCACCTCTTCTTGAAAAAAATATGTTGAGCATGAATCAGTACTAGGAGTAAAAGTGGTTAAAACTACTTGGAATGGTGGAGTGGTTTAAAAATGTTGAAGGACTTTTTTTTTTTTCTATATATATGATGATCAGACTGTGTGATTGCAGAACCTCATATTGGGACTTGGAAACCAAGTCCTACATCTGAGAAGAAAAGATTAATTTGCACTTCGTTATGTAGATGAGATATACAGAGAGATACATTTGATGTCCGGCTGAATTAAGTATTTTGTTTGTGCAGAAATGGGAGCTTTGAATCTCCAGCTCAGAATGGCATTGAGTCCTACAGAAACCTACAGGCATAAAGGCAGTTTTGTAGCTAAAACAACTGCAGGTTTGTGATAACTCACAGCTGTTCCTGCTTCCGCTCATGTTCTGGTGCTGCATCATGTTCTC
Organism: Crypturellus soui; assembly: GCA_032275445.1. Classification (NCBI taxonomy): domain Eukaryota; kingdom Metazoa; phylum Chordata; class Aves; order Tinamiformes; family Tinamidae; genus Crypturellus; species Crypturellus soui. The sequence continues at coordinate 2,975,312 of JAUBNY010000346.1, forward strand.
TGGGTTCCCCACAAACCAACTGACCCTGGCTTCACATGTGGCTAAACCATAAAACCTGTTTTATCCTATTTCAATGAGATCTTACTTGAAAAGTCAAAAAGACTTTTTTTTTCTTCAGAGTGATTAACTCCACTCAGATGTGGTTTTTGTATCGGAAGTTAACACAGCTTCATATAATACCTTGCCTATACATATTTAGGGTTCTGAATGAACCATAGTTTTGTATATTACCACGTAGTTAATTATTTCTCACTTTAATATATGTTCATGTAGCAAGTATTTGTGGTCTGCTGAACATTCAGTTGATCTTATCTTTGGTGATGTTGCTGACAATATGCAATCTGACAGTGATTATATAAATCTTGCAAATAGTCACTAAGTCACTAGCTAAAATAATTTATTTTGTTACCAAACACTCTATTTCTGTGTCTATGCTAATATCTACTGGTACTGGTGTGACAGAGAGGAGAAAGGGAAATGTGCAAGGAATGCATTTCCGGCCTTGGCTTCCATCGAATAAATTATACTGTAATACACAACTCAAAACCAGTGAGAATTTATTTTCCTGCTGTTATTTAACACTGTCAAGGCACCTGCAGTATTTTATGTTACAGAATTACCAGTTTTCAGGGATTCTTTGTATACCAACATGAACAAAAATTGGTTGATTAATATGGGTAGAATAGAGGACATGCATCACTTTGAAATAGAATTTGTACTTGAACAGCTTTGCATCCATTTCTGCATAGCCTCTTGCTGCGTAGTGCACATCTAGATAGAAATATTTGATATTTGTTTGTGTTTTGTCTAAGCTAAAGCACTCTAAATGTTTAGGATATTCTTGGCCTTTCAAGGATTTCCATGGTTAATGAGTTTTTAATCTCCTTCTGTATTCAGGGAAAAACCTCTGTTGTGCGGGTACTAGATTAATGGAGTACAGCCAGTTATTTGGCTATTGACTCAGATATTATCATCTAAAATTACCAAATAATTCAAAGTAAAATCTGTTAAAGGGAAATGGGGTTATGTGTGCAGCTAGTAAACTGCATTTAGGAAATTTTTGTTTACCTGATAATTAGTTCCAATCCTGGCTTCATAAAACACAGATCTTCATTCCACAGAAAATTGAGGAGCTAATTGTTACAGCTCGGGGAAGAGGCAGTTTTTCCAATAATTTGTTGTTTTTCGTATCATGCAGTCCTTTTTGGCAGAACACAACTTTTTGTAAGGACTTCCAGATGTTAAATATAGGGGGAATTAAGAGGTTTTATTTTGTTTGTTTGTTTTGGTTGTTAGCAGTAGGCCTTTAAGCTCTGTCATGCAGGCAGAAGTTTGGTACTGGATTAAAATCTGGTTTACTGAGCATGTTTACAATATTATAAAATAACAGTGTTGAGGTTTTTGGAGCTATCCTGCAAGACAGACACCTGTGCTCCTTCTGAGCAATTCTGAAGGATGTTGCAAAATACATAAAAGGTCTATTTTATGTTTGTGGCCTTTTGTGTATTCAGTGTGTATTTTTTTAATACTAACTTCTTTCAATTCACTTCAATTTCTTTAAATGTTTTAATTTCATTCCTGCTCTATGGGACCTTTCCCTGGGAACATATTTAATACATGTGGAAAAAATGCAGGTGTGTGTGATCATTTTAATACATTACTTCATCTTCCTGGAAAATAACAATATTATCTCTTACTGGGTATATTAATATTGGTTTTGCTTACTAATCCTAACTGATATGTCTTAATTTGAATTCACGGTCCATTAAAACTTGTAAACTTGACTTTCCTCCTGGGTGCTTCTTATTATCACTAGGTTCTCCTGAAAGCCCGGAGAGCCCAATGGGCAACTGGGGTTCACAGAGTGAGAATGGTGGGAAGCTGGATCCTGGAAAGTCCTAACAGATGCTGACAGATGCTTCTCAGTGAGCACAGTTGTCTGCATGAGCTTTACTCACTTCAGCCATGATTTAAAGTAGACAGACATTGCGCTGGGTTGCATTAGGACTGCCCGTAAGTCTAGTGTATCTCAAAGCCAGTCAGTTGAGACAGATTCTGGTATCTAATTGAAATGCAGCCAGTTCATATGCAGTCGTCATGTTAGGCCCTTCAAAACTTCCCCCGTTCGGAATGTGATTACCTGCAAAATTGCCTCTCTATTTAGCAGCAGTGGTCTCTCAACATCTCTGCTCTTCTGCAAGGTGTAGCTCAGTGACCACTGACCCTCAAGGACTCAGGCTGGGGCTGTATTTCCTCCTAATTGGAGTGGTAACTTCAGCACAATGTAGCTTTGCCCAACCAAGGTTACGAGCTTTGACCTGGTCCCTGTGTGTTACCTAGAAAACCTGATGCCTAATTCATAATTTGTAAACCCATCGCATCTCAAAACATCTTTAAAATAAATAATGAAAGGTGAAGAATGATACTAGGGAAAAACAGATTTTCCTGTGTTAAATATACAAGCATATGTCCAAAACAAAGACATAAATTAATATTTCAAGATAATTATTTATATTCATTATGTGATGATTCTGGAAAAAATCTGATGGTTGCTTAATTCAATCCAGGCAGAAGCTGTATGTTGATTGAGCACACTAAAACTATGTTTTTTGTTAAATCTTTTCACTTTTCCACACACAAAATGCCTGCCTTCCATTCGATTGTTGGTGTTATATCTCAAACACTTGCATTACTCTCCCTGTGGTGCTAAAATAGTAAATGCTTCCAAATATAGATCATCTTTATTTGACGTAGAGTTTTGGCATGCATTTGTGACCCTTAGTATATATTTAAATCATGGTCGTGCCCAGAATCATATCTACCAACTAATTTGTATAATATTTCAGTCAGTTTCTCAGAAGATGTGGACACTTAAATTATGCAGCAGTTTTTTAGTTGCAAAATTTTGCATTATTGCATGAATATAAGTTGAAAAGTATGTCTTCTTTTTTTCAGTTAGTCAAACCTAGAAAACACCTGGAAGAATGAAAGAATCCATTGTATATCATTTTTTTTTATATTGGTGATCCAGATCTTTAGGTTTACATGTCGTCTCAGTTCAAATGTGATATAAAAGTAAGAGTATTATTTATTTGCAGACTTTTAGAAATATTTCTCCTGTGGTTTTGGCAGACAGTTGAAAACAGTGCCTTCTTGTGTTAACTCTGGCAGTAGAACTGTGTCTGGACGTCACTGTGGCTCTTCCTTTCTCTCTTGGTTTGGTGGCAGTTGGCAGGTGCCAGCTCCCAATGGGTTGTAACTGCTTGGTAATTGGCATGGAAGTTGCGTAAAGGAAATTGCCTCCTTCTCTCGTGCTACAATATAGTCTTTCAAGACAAGTTTTTTCTGTTCCCTTACCAGAGAAAATCCACAGTTATCCACTTTTCTGAAAGGAAGAGTGCATAGATATAAGCAGCATAAGGAAAGAAGTACTTGTCCTCAGAGCTGCATGTGTTTTCCTGAACCAGTTAAGGGTTGACAGCTCAGGATCACCAATATAGCTGTAAATCAGTCTAAGAATGTTTGAAAGTTAAAGTGGGTGCCAGCTGGAAAAATAGGGGCATGTGTATGAAGTAAGTGGCAAAATAAAATTTCAAAAAAAAATCAGCTTCTGTTAAGCAGGTAAGGGCTCCTTTTCTCCTTCTATTATCAACATCATTCCTATACTAGGCTTCTCAAAATGCAATTATTTTCTTACTTTTTCCTTTTCTTCCTGACAGCTAGAAAATGAGGAAAAAAGAGTTTTTTCCTCTGCAAATTAGAGGAGAGGTAAATGTACTGGTTAGTTTGTGATAATAACTTCTTATCCTGACATTGCATGACAAGTCATCTCCATTTTTAAGATGAATGCTTGTTAATTAACTTTAATTAGAGCAGTACTTTTATGTGTCACTCAGAACCACAAGGGTATACAAATATGCGTGGTATGGATGTCCTGTAACTAGGTGCAGAAAGAGATTAAGGAGTGGGAAGTGCAAATGTTCCAATTAGAAACAGGAACACATGTGTGTAAAGGGCAGCTATCTCGTGGTATCTTCCTCAGCACATATACCAATTCCTCCTTCAGATCCATGCTCCAGGGAATTTTCTTTCAAGAAGTGCATGATTTATAGGGTGGATGAATGGCTCTATTGTTTACATGTAATTATTTATATATGATACTGCTTAGGAAATGGTTTAAAGTGAGGTAATTATGTATGTGGCGCAGATCCTAAAGCAGTCTTCTTGAGCATTTTATCAGCATATGCTACAATACCTTTTAATTTCTGACTGGACATGTGTCTTATGTGGCCTATATTACTGTTACTACTTTTTGGCAGAAAATCTGGTCATATTCATACAAAAGGCGAAAAAATCTTTTATCAATACAGTTTTAGTACAGCAGTTATGCAACTTATTCTGTTAATATACTGCATATTCTGGTGAACTGTGTAAAAATGACATTATATGGAACAGTCATATTCTGATATCACTTGAAACCTATTATTTACCTAAGAATTTTATGTGTCAATATAGTATATCTGTGCAAAGATTGCAAGGACCGTCTTCAGAGTCGATTCAGCAATGTGACCTACATGACATGTTACACTCGTTATTTATTTATATTATTTATAGTGAAACTGGAATTAAACATGAGTTCTTGTTTGCAGGATCCTACTGCTGAAAGAGGTTTAAGTGTCTTTACTCTGACAGCTTTTGAAAATTTTAGCCATGTGAGTAGTTGTAAAACACTGTATTCTTAAAATAAGAATGACGGAATCCACTAAAATCTGTGGAATTCCATGAGCCTAGAGGCATGCATTCCCTCATGCATCAGCTACTAGGTCTGATTTGAAAACCTCTTGGAGTTTGTCACACATTTTCTTCCAAGTCTATTAGTAAATACTTCTTTGAGTCTGTTCTCATAGACAGCTTCCATTGTGTGAAAAACAAATACATATATTAAAAAAAATACATATTGTGCCAGGACAGTGGTGCATGCCTGTGTGCCTACAAGGTTCAATTCTTACCTCATTTAGAGCATCCAAACACTGATATAAGTTCCCTTATCCCTGAATAGCAAGTCAGGGCTCAAGCATGATCACAGGGGTCCACAGATCACTACCAGTATTTACTAGAACATCTTTTATTAACTAAGCTGTTATTAAACTATTATTAAAAGAAGGTCACTATTTCTACAGTACATTATTTTTCCTGTCACGTCACGCACATAGTCACTCATAGTTACCTGGTTGGAGGCCACCCCTTAGTGTTAACTGTGAAGCAGTGGCTCATAGGTGGGTGTTCAGAAAGGCCCTCGGGTTTTGTTGGCTGTGAATGTACATGTCAAGTGTTCCATAGTGCCTGACTGCACATGCAGCCCCCACCACCTTAGACGCACCTGGAGCTGCACAATCTGTCGCTGGTGCCCGTGTGCATAGAGCTGACGGGTTTTTCCTTCGTTTCTGGCAGATGCACCGGGACCACAAGTCTCCTGAGCCTGTCAGGATGCGAGAGAGGTGGGCACCACTTCTCGGCATCTGCTTTTTCCTCTTCTTACCACACTGTTTGTTGGTGACCATTTCTCATCCACACCAGAGAGTCCATTTTTACAACACAAACGTACACAGACAGGGTTTTTATGGCAATGCAAATCTGGGACACCTGTTAATGCAGTGCGAAACTCCAGTGAACAGTCACTGACTTGGGAAGTATTTTTCTCAACTTCTTTCAAGTTTAATTTTACATATGGGGTTAGACCTAAGCATTTGAAACTTGAATCTTCTTTCTGTATTCTTGTGTATGATTATGAAAGTTGTTACGTGTTTGATGAGGAGCATGTCCAATGCCCTTTTTCAATGGTTAAAAAAATAGTAATGAAAACTTGTTTCACATTATTTCATGACATTATTGCTACAGTGTTTGAACCTTCTCTTAAGGGAGAATCCTTATTCCCTTAGTTGCTTCAGGTTCTATGATGTTGGCCATTACATGATAGGCTGCCCATTACACAATCTCTGCATTTCCTCGTGTAATGCTGCACTACAGATGTGTTTGTAGAACAAGGACTCTAATGAGTTTAAAACTTTATCATTTTGCAGAAACCATTTTACTAGTTCAAGGTTCAAACATTGATTTGGTTGCAAATGAAATAAGAATATATTTGAATATAATTTTAAATACTTCCTGTGATCATTTATTTTTTGATGCTTGCTAACGACAGCTTGAATGTTCTAGCATACCAATAAATACATGGTGAGCTTTTCGCCTCTGAAAAGCTGTTTTCTCTTTTCAACATGGGCAATGGACATTTGGGTTTACCATTGTACAAGTCAGGCATGTTATTTCGTGCTTTTCAGTTGTGCGTGTGTAGGTGTTTAGCATTTCATATATTCTTTAGCTTGCAAAATGAAACTATATTTTATTTCAAGACTCTTTAGTTGCCTAAGCTTTTCATTTAGAAGTGAATACCTGTGCCTTCAAGCGTTCTGGCTGACGAGTGCTTGCTTGATGCTTTTGCTGTATGAAGTTGTCAATTTTGTGTGATGAAAAGCTTGGTAATTATGGAGGTGTTCTGCAGTTTGTAGAGTGAACTGTGAGTTCCATTCATACTTAAAAAGCTAATTCAGGTTCTTTAGGAATCATTACACTGTATATTTATGTAGCACATTTTTAACACTTTCTATGTCTTGAGATGATTTTCTAAGAACCTGTAAGCAAATTAGATAATTAGTTTGAATTAAAATGAACTAAACCCTGTGTCCCTGCAGGTAATTACTCTGTGTATCTTTTTTTTTAATGCTATTTTTGGTTTTAGTGATTATGATAATAAAACTGTCCGAATTTGTCACCACTCTTAAAATTGACATATGTATAATTATTTAAGACATTAGTTTATAATAAGCTAAAAAAAAAAAAAAAGAGTTTGTGACACTTTGGCTACCAAAATGCTGTGAGACAGCATCAGTACTGCTCTACTGTGCTGTAACTTAACTGCTTAAGTGTGTATGGTGACTTAAAAAGTTGACTTTTCTCTGGCAGGTAATTTGTATATAGCAGTTCTTGGCTTGCTTAATGGACAAAATCAATATCTATTCAAAATGAGTGCATAAAGACCTGGCATGACAGTGTTTTGGTCATATTTATGCTGTTACGCATGGTGTTACCATGCACTAATAGACTCTAAGGAAATAAAGTGGTTGTTCTACAGTTATCCTACAGATAATGACTGTACTTCTTTTCCACTAAACTTTCTTAGTATTATGTGTAAGCATAGTGCTGAATTTTGGGGGGAGGGGAGAAAAGAGTTTTTTGCAGCATTTGATTTTTGGATAGTTGTGTCTCTTCTGCAATATTTCTGAGTTTTGACTGTTGATAAATCCTTATTTTAATGGAGTTACATTTTTTTTTCTCTCTTTTCATATGAATACTATATTATCAATCCAAATTTTTTAAAATATTCTTATTTTTTGCTGCCATAAAGATGCAGAAAAGAAATTTACCACTTTTGGTAAATGTCTTGTACAGTGCCATGTTTTTCCAAATCATCATTATTCATTTGGAACAGAATTAAACATGCTGCTCATAGGTGAGTACCATGTTCAACACAGGTATGAATATCTATATTTCAGGGCTCTTTCTTTGAACTATAGTTTGAGTACTGAATCTCAGAATCTCAGAAACCGAATCTCAGTTCAGAATCTCTCTCTCTTTTCTTTTTTCAATCAAAAAGCCAACCTCCTCACAGCTTTCCGTATTTTAATCTAAGCACCTGACTGCACAACTTAGTTTTCAAGACCTATGAGTCTAGAAAAAGAAGAAACACTCCTGGGATTTGGGATGAGCACACTGACCCCACAACTAGTGTCTGAACAATGAAAATCTTAGTGTTCTCTTTTAAAGGCAGGTCGCATTAAGCTATTTGCCGGTGTCATTGGTCTTGCAGATGCATCTGGAGCTTCAGTTTAGCTCACAGACATTCCCAAAGTCTTACTAGGTAATGCTCAAAAGATGATATTTGTGCTTGGTACCTTAACTGGGCACAGGGTTTCATTTGCCTTTGAACTCAAGCATTTAATATGAGTGTATGAAGGTCCTCACACAAGTATTTATATTCTTATTTATATTATTTATATAAATATTTATACTTATTTATATAATAGAGCAAGTAATGCTTTTAGTAGTTCAGGTGGAGCACTACGATGGACATGCTCTTCTGGGTAATGCAGTTTCCCTTTTTTTTAACAGGACTTTCAGCTACTGCAAGGTGTATGCAGAGTCAAAAAATTATAACAAAATGTGAGTAGTTACCGTAGATACAAAGGAAGAAGAAATTACCAGCTTTCATTGCATGATAAGAAGATCCATTTCAATGTAAATTAATAGGAAATGCTTTATTTTGCTGTATAATGCAATCATTTGGTAGTCTTAAAATACATTTTTTTAAATCCAGAATAAATATTCTGGATTTTGGATAGCTGTTCAAATAAGGGTTTTTTATATCGACACACTTGGACAGGTGGCTGTTCTGTACAGTATGCGCAAGGATGTTCTTTTCTCAGGGACTGAATTTCAGGCTTGCCTGTTGAGAGTTGGGGATTATGTTCATTTTCTTTCTCTGCTTTAGATAGTGATGTGGCACCTGGGGAATAGTCCTCTGGTTATTGTTAGAGGCAGTAAATGAAAATTCTAAGATGGAAGAAGTAGGTCAATTTTGTGATAGGTTTTTTGAGTTTCTCACTAAATGAAGTAATGAAAATGTCAGTACATGCTGAAAACTCAGGGCACCATTTGCTGCTGCTGATACTGTCACGAGGTGGGGTTTGCCAAGTCCGTGATTAAATATTTACATGATTGGATTTTATGAGATTTTGGATTTGGATATGGATTTTATGAGAAAGGAGGTGATGCTGATGTTTCCACTTGCATTTGTGTCTGATTCCAGTCTAAAAGAAATTGTTTTTACCCTTGACTGTGTTTTTGTTCATGTAGATGTTGAATTGATGTTGGTTTGTCTCTGAAGAATTTACTTTTTTTAAGAGAGATCATCATTTTAATGGATTGATAAATTGTAAAAAGGGAGCATTAAAGAACATTTAAAATAACTGTCACTTGCTGCATCTTTTATTTAAGAGTCTCCATTCACTTCTAAGTTGGATAACTCTTACAACAACAAACCAACCAAACAAAAGCCCTTTGCAGAACCCTTAAATTATTTTTACTGACATCAACAAATTCTTGACCAGTTCATCTGAATAACTGATGTGCTCTCAAAATCTTACGTACAAAACATCTCCCACCAAGACAGTTGCATTAATAGTCAAAAATTTTACTTTCTATTTTTGTGTTATTTAGTAATAATTCCATGAAAGATTTGTAATTTTACTCAACCTTTTCTTTTTAATAAAAACAGAAGGAAGTAGGGTTGAAATTATCCAGTAGTTTAGAAATAAGTTCTGTTTACAAATAATTTTATGAATTCCTGTGAGAGTTAGCAGGCAGTACTGCAAAATCATTCAGTAGAACATATACAAAAATTAATTAACATAATTGCCATCTTCTTCGTGGTAATAGCTTAATATTTTTACTTCATTTGGTAAGACATGGGTGTAAGGAAAAAATGAGCAGGAAGATATTTGACAAACAGGCTTTCACATGCTAAACTGGTAATTCAACAAAAGACAGTAATTATCTGTCTGCTCCTTTCAGATAAACAAACATGCTATTAGCATTAGCTATTAGCAAAGATTTTTTTTCCCAGTCATTTCCTTTTTTTTTAATAATTGACTATTTCTAAGTATTTTGATTTGACACTCTCCATTTGCTGATGCAAGTAGCAGTCATGTTGCATATGCAGATGCTTTCACCAAAATATGTAGTTGCCTGGTGATGAGACAACTTACTGAACACACAGTGATGCCAACTAAACAAAAACAAAAAGAAACAATGTTGGAAGTTTAATCTTTCAATTGTTTTTTTTTTTTTTTTCTAAAGAGGGAAGGATTTGAAGACTGTGAAGAGAAAATCTTGTGCTTACTAATATAATGTTAATCCTGTATTCCAGCTTGAAGAGCAAACAAGGATGGATAAATAAATTTACCCACTATGAATCAGCGAAAGGCAGTGAGGAAGCAAAGTTGTTCTGTGTTCTTGTGATTTTTTTTATGTTTACTGTGTTTACCAAATCTTTTTTCTTTTTCTTTTGTTACTTTTGTGGATTTTTGAGGGACTCTAATGTTGAAGCATTCCTCAATATTGTGCTCTGGGTTTCTATCAAAGTAACAGCCTCCTGGCCGAACCAAGTGCCGAAGCAAGGAAAGCAGCTGGCAGGCACGCAGGCGCCCCGGCCAGGTGACTCCGGGGTAGGAGGCTGGGGGGCAGTTGCTTTATTGAAGACAAGTCCCCGTGTAGTGCTAGTAACTATTAATTGCCACTGCCATCTTTGCAGATCAGATAGGTTAGCGGATCTGAGATATCATTTTATATGGTTAACATTTCTGTAGTCATTAAATACTACAAAATTATTATTTTGTCACAGTGTTGTGCTATGACAGGTACTGGCATATTTTCTTTCTTTATAAGTTGGTAGATTTTCTTAGTAGTGTGGTGGTTGTAGCACAGGAATTCAATACCTTTTACTGCTCATAAATGCTGAGAGATTGAGTTCCTCCTCACAAGTACACGTGCTACCTAATGCAGCTCTAAGGATGTCAGTATAATAGCACACCTTGCTTTGAGCTGTCCTGTGGACAGCTTTCTCTTTTTGATAGAACAATAGAATTATGGGTTAAAAACTCTTGTTGCTCAGATATTTTCATTTCCCCTTCAATCTGAGTATCCTTGTGACTTGCACTTGGAATTTATATTCCATAAGGAAAACTGAAGGTCTGCCTCAGGAAATGGTAGTACAGACTCTGCATTGGTTTGTCAAACATTGCTCTGACTACTTTCTTTTAGAGCGTCTGATGAACCAAATGTATCAGATTTGCTGTTGGAAATGCTTAGCCAGAAATCAACGAAACAGAACTATTAACTAACGGTCTTGTTTGCTCTGCTGACAGTTATCAGTAGATAGCCTGGAACTGCCTCTTGCTGTGCTGGTAATTCAGGGTGTAAAGGATTCCAGGATGAAAGGTCACAAGAGACTGGATGAAAACTGGGAGGTATTTCAGGAGTAGGTGGCATCTTTAAGGAAAGGGCCTGGGGGATTTACTTTTTGTTATAGTACAGAATAGAATATATTGCTAGGAAACTTCAGTAGCTCTTCTCACAGAAAAAAATTGTTTGCTTCAAAACTATCTTTTACTGAAAAGCATCTTTTTACTACTTCATTGTAAAAGGACCTATATATGTAGCATATTTGCTAATATATAAATATACAGTATTTTTATATTCAGGTTTCAACTTCAAATCTACAGAAAACATAAAATATACAAAAACATGCTTTTTGTTTAATGTTGTATGTGTAAAATACTATGCCGTTTAAGACATTTCCAAATGATGCCAAGTAAACTTTTTGCTATATATATTTTATATTCTGTAAGCTGTCTTATTTTTGTCAGTTTTTATATGTAGTGATTTATATATATGTATATAGAAATGGTTGCGCACTATTTCTTGTGGTTATCAGGATAGTCTTGGGTCATATTACTTACTTGGAATTAATACTTGTGCTTGGTTTCAGTCTTCTCTCTTAAACAAGAGATTTGTGCCATGTATTTCATCCTAGGGCACTAAGCTTTTATTACACAGAAATTATGAAGATAATAAAGCAGTGATGAATAATACGAGGAATGAAAAATAACGCACTGGGGAAAAGTTATAATAGGCTCACAATGCAGGGGTTGATCAGGTGAATTTCACAAGGAGATTATGATAATTTCTTCTTCAGTGAAAGTAAAGTTATTTTGGAAATCAAAAATTGGCAACATGATGGCTGATTCCCAAAGTCCAGCGAGTCTAGGGAATGGTGCTAGTTCTGGTGATAAAGTTCCCTGCTGCAGGCTGTTCAGTCCAAGAAGCTGACTGTTCAAACTATAAGTTAACTTTATCCGACCTTCACAAAATAATAGAGGGAAGAAGATTAAAAACTGTTTGGTGCCTGTCTACCCACTATGAGTAATTTAGGCATAGTTTGGTTTTGATGGTATCTCACTTTTCTTATTCACTGGCTAAGAGGCCTGAACCTTTAATACCATATTCTGAAATGCCGTTGTGAGTGCTAGATCTTTCAAGCTATAGGAAATGGCTCTGTCCTTGGACTTGACACAAAGTGAATCTGAATGAGATAAAGATCAGAAAAGGACAGTAGGCTTCTCTCAAGTAATATCAGTCAAGGTATTTGTGTGATATTTCTCATATGGAATCACTTCCTTCTATTTTTTTACATTCCTTTTGACATTCTGTATCTCTAATATCATTTCTTACTTATGAAACAAATCTGGCTGGTCTGGACTTGGTTCCACCCGTGGCCTTTTTTGGCATAGGGAAGTGAAAGGGGCAGTAGGGTTGACTATGTGTCATAGTAGGGTTGACTATGTATGAGCTCTGTCATTTACCATCCCTGCAACACCAGGTCTGCCCTAGGTGCTCCCAGCCGCTCCTCCTGTTAGTGCTGCTATCCCACTTCTCGAATTTCCCAGGCTTTGAGCAACAAGTAGGCAGTGCTGCTCCAGTGGCAGCTTTCTCCTTAAGTCAGTGCTACTATAAAAGAAAAATTCCTTCAGGGTGAAAACCCTTCTCTAGTGGTTACCATGGAAATGCAGAACTATGTGAAAATATGGATTAATATTTCAGTTACATGGAGAGGCTCTGCAACCTTTTCTGTGTTACTGTACATAACCACTTGGCCTTTAATGCTTTCAGCTCCACTGTAGTGAGGTTTTGGGCCAAATCGTTAATGCAGAAAAAGATCTGCCTATTTAAATAAGTGGTTTGATTTCACAGAGTTCTGCTGGTTATTCAAAGTTTTGTAAAGCAAGATTGTTTTTCTGTTGTTGTTGCATAAGATACATTTTGTAGCTTAATTTCATATGATCAGTGTTTCAAATCCTGGACCAGCATTCAAGGAATATCACTACTTTGTCCCTCCCATTCCCCAGTAACACTTTTATTAAAAATGACACATTGAAAAGCAGCTGTAAGACAAAAGATACAGCTAGATTTGTCATAATTGCCTCGCTGTGCTGCTTGTTATATATGGACATGAATTATTCTAGTGCATTCTGGTCAGAAAGATGAGTTATTGTGAAATTCCAGCCTGTCATATTCCTCTATCCCAGAAAGAATTGTTGTTATTATTTTTTTTAAATGACATGTTGAATTACATATTGTCAAATGGTTCATCTTTAGTTACTGTACTAAATTAAAAACTTTTTTAATATGGTGTAACTTCATGATATAACATGAAGCAACATAATATAATATATGTTTTTTGTATCTTTTTCCACTTCTGTGAGGTAACTACAAAGAAATGTTACATTTAAAGATACTTTTAGTTTGATGAATTTATATGAAACAAGGTTTAGTGGTCTGTTTCATTTTGATACAGAGCTTTCCACTTTAATAGCAAGGATTTTTCTCAAAATGGATTATTATGCTAAAGGAAAAGAAATCAGCAAAAATCAACCTTACTCCATTCTTATTTTGTTAGTCAGTTCAAAGTATTGCTTTACACTTGGATTTAATTACTTAAATGCTTTTACATCAAAAAATGCAGTGTTCCCTTTGGATGTCCTGGCCTTTAGTAGCTTGTGCACTTCTCTCTAGAAAAGCTTAGTAAGTTCATGGTTAGGTGCATAAGTGTGGTTAAATTTGAAGATGTTTGCAGAAATTCAGACAGAAAAGTCCATGAGCTGCAGAAATTTCAAGTATAACTACTTCAAGAATTGATTTCAGAATGATAGATCATTCTACTTTGCTCATAGTTGAAATTATAGCTTGATTTGTACTATCTTATAGCGATTCTCGTATCTAACAGCCATACTATTTTAGTTTTCAGATGCAAAAGGACCAAATTGTTTTTGAAGTGATGTTTCACAATAAAAAATTAATTCTCTCATAGAGATGCGATGGTGCAGATAGAAGAATATATAGAGAAGGTAGCCTGGAACCAGAGGATGACTTTCATTGTACTTTGAGAGCAGTGCATTTGAGAAGGGGGTATTTATAGAGCCAAAGTGACTTTGACGTGGGGAATCTAGATGCACAATTCTCAGTTGTTAATGTTTGTTAATTGTAAAACCATTGTAATCAGTTTGTTATATCAGCTAAAAATTCCTGTGGGTGTTATATGCTTGTATGGAACTTGCGTGGTTATTCTTAGCAGGTGCTCTGTAGCTTTAGGGCGATCCTGGCATTGTCAGCAAGAGCATCTCCCTTTTCAAGTGCATTTATTACATTGAGGCAAAGAGAGTAGCAGACAAATACAGCTACTCCTGTATCCTGGGAGATAATGGTCAAACTTGCAATAGGTTAATTTATAGCTTAAGATGAGCATCTTGAATTTGACAGGACTCTGACAGCTTACACTTCCTGTCAAACTGAAATTGCCTGTTCAGTGTCTCTGATGAGGATGGCAAGATGAGCATTTGAATAATCCAAAGTAGTTAGACCGAGATCTGAACATCCAAAGAGAAAGGTGTCCTTTTAAATGGAAAAATGCAATTTTCACAATAGCATCTAAATACTCATACTGTAGGTGATGTCAGTGTTCAATTAGAATAAGGTGCTATTAACAGCATGGGATCTAAAACACTGGTTCTGTCTGTTACGCAAGTGTGTAGAAATAGTATTCTGTCCTTAGACCTCCTGCTGGAGCTGGGACCCTTACACTGCTAACCAAAGAGAGAGAGAGAGAGAGAGAGAGAGAAAGAAAGAGAGAGAGAGAGAGAGAGAATATGCTTGTGTACTAGCACCCAGGCACCTGTCCTGCTAACTTGCTGGAAAGCTCAAGGGCTTTGAAGGGGGTAAGTAGCACCCTGCAGAAACAGTCAGTAGCTCAGAGTTACTGTGGGTCAGGAACCATTTCACACCAGACAGTTTGAACATGGCCACCCTGTCCTGATGTGGGGTTTTGGGTTGTTTGATGGAGTTCTACCTGTGCCTAGTTCAGGACATCTTTAATTCCCAAATGTAGACAGAGCCATAATAATGTAGAGTAGCTTGAAGGATATACTAAATGTAAACAACTGCTGAATATTGTATTGTTTAGACTGAGCTATAGCTAAAGTGTCATGCTTGTTTGAAAGTCTGGAAAAGCTTAATTTGCCAGTGTGCCTTCCCCTCCCTCTGAGCAACCTGCTACAGCAGTTGTTCTCTTTTACTGTGGCAAACTGTAATGAGAAACTGGGTCCTGTATTATTATTAGCGGTCATAGGATTTATGCCTGTAGTTGTGGATAAAATAAGGCTGCACTCTGTGATGTAATCCCACTTAAATTTCTTCTCCCTATTTTTTCACCTACTTCTCAATAGTTTATTTCAAAGCCTGTCATCTACTGCCTGGGGCTTACTCTCCCAGTAATGTATAGCTGCTAGCTGTAGGTGCTTATGCTGTTTGTAGATCCAGCAAGTTATCAATCCTAGTTTTGGGAAGCATTTTCAAAGCAACCAAAATCCCACTGAAAGACATTGCACTATAGGTATCTAACAGCAAGTGCCCATTCCACCATCAAAACATTATTAGCACTTGTAGACACGCATGAGCTAACTTTAAGTGAGCTTAATTGGGTTAATTGCTAAGAAGGCAATCTAGGAGAATAGGGCTCAACAAGGCTGCAGAATGTGCCTGAGGCCCTGGGTAAATTCTTGAGCAATTAATGGAGTTTCTGCCATGCTGCTACGGTGATGCTGTTGTCAACACCGGCCTTAGTGTAAATATGCTGCAATTACAACTTTGCATAAATCACAAGAGTCCCTATAGAAGTGGCACCCTATGATGAAAGCACTGATTTCTTTGGAAGGGAGATTTTGCAGCAAAATCAGAGTGTTTGTGTCATAAGCAGCATTTCTGCTTTGGCTTCGTCTTTGGATCAGGAGAGGTGCTGTAGTAACCTGGGCAAAACTGTTCTGGAGGTGACACATGGAGGTTTGACGGCAGACTTGGTAGTTGAAGGAGGAGACAAATGCTGCCAGTCTGCAGAATTATGCCAAAGAATAATTGTGGGGAAGCTAGAAATGAGCATTTTGGAATAACAGGGTTCAGGGCTGTTTCATTAATTAGTGCATAGCTCATCTGCCTTATCCAGTAACACCTACCTCTTCTTTGCATGTGTGTGGAAGATGTTGGGTTTCTGTTGCTGTTGTTTGTTTTGTTTTCATTCAACTCGGGGTAAGTCAGTGCTATATCCCATTAAACTAGTTAGTTCTGCCATTAATCTTATGAGTTAGATGTTCATTTGAAAGCAGTGTCAGCATATGAGTATTTTAAAGTAGGCCACACTAGCTTTGCCATTTTCTTAGGGTAAAAAAATTCACTGAAGCAATGACTTTGAACAGAGACTGCCCAGGCAAGCCTAGTGTAACTGGTATCAAGTTAAAAAACAACAACAAAAAAAACCCCAGTCATTTGGTCCTTGTTGCAGTTTGAAGTGGGGGCTGATTTTGTAAGAGATGAACTGCCTTGTGTTCCGGCTGTTCCTCGAAGGTTAGAGGGGCTGGGAGCAGCTGAACTCATCTCTTAATAGGGATACCAAATACTGTGGTAGCTATAGGCCCAACTCTGGCTGTATTGGATTCCTGAACAGACGGTCAACTGTAGGTCTGATTGCTTCTACTAAACAATTGACTACTAAACAAGTAGTCAAGGTCATGAATAGCATGATTTATTCAAAAGCAACAATTGCAAAGCAGGTTACGGTTGTCAGTACAGGAAATTCTCTACTACAGTGTGGGGTTTTTAGCTAGCTCTGATGTACAAATGTGCAGTCATCACTCACCCCAGAAGATGGGAGAGGACTCTCAGTCTCGAGTCTCCTCAGGTGGCGTCCAGACCCGAGGGGAGGCAAGGGGGACCAGCCTATTGACTGATCCAGAAGTTACTATGGAGTCTTCCCTCCAACTTCTCCCCTCCTTTGTTCACCTTTTATACTTTTCTTTACATTCAAGTGGAGCTTGAGTGACTATAGTCAGAATTAATATTGTTATTGATTGGTGAAAAAGTCTTTGCTTTCATTTAAAGCTACAGTCAATGGAAAATCTAGAGCACACGCTCGGTGAGGAGTGGTCATACCTCGGAGGTGGGTAATTTTGGGTATAGAGGTGTGTTTTGGCATTATAATGAGCTTATAAAGATCAAAGTTAAAGCAGAATTCATCTGAAAGGAGTGATTTGGCACTCGTGCTGGCTCAGCACCTGACATCTTGTCGTATATCAGCCATTGGGCAGCTACTGTGCAGCCTATCAGCAGACCAGCACAGGGAGTGCAGCGGAGTTTGCCCGTGATGTCTTCACTCCGCTCCATCCTCTGTTACTGCTCTTTGCAGCTGCGAGGGGGGCAGATTGTGCTGCCAAGGGAACTGTGGAAGAGCAGAGTCCGTGCGTACCAACCATCCTGGAAGTGGCAACTGTGTATCACCCCCAGCAAGCTGCTGTAATGCCAAAACTTCTGTTAGGTCCCATTTTTTCCTTAAGTTCCCTGTCTTCAAGCAATTCTTCCACAGTCCCGGAAAACAATGTTCCAGAATGTAATGTTTATTCCAAGAGAAAGCACTAGCACTTAATACAAATAAGAGCAAGACACAAGATGTGGTCATGGAGTATCCCTGATCACCACTGAGTTAAAGCCATTCATTGTAGACATGTCCCTTCACTGTAAATTGGAAACAGGACAAGGAAAGATGAGGAAGGCAAAGGGAATAGAACAGCACGCAGGGAACACTGCTGGACTTTTTTTTGCATCCTGGTTCTCATGTATTTCATCACCAACTGCATTAGATATGCTGGTTTATTGTTGGAGTGCCAGTATTTAATTATTTTGTTGGTCTTGTAAGCTGACCAATATTTACTTTGCCTTTTGAAATATTATAAATATTATAATATTATAAACTCTAAGGCTTGCTGTACTTTTTATTTGTGTACAGTTTATTGGTGTTTCTGCAGAGATAAATGACATAGTGAAGTGGAACATTAGATTATTAAATTAACTATTTGGGAGGGATATGCACTAAAAATAAATTTGATGAGCAGTACCAATCACCGTTCTTAGTAGTTATAAATATGTAAAATATAGAACATATGCAGGCCTATATTTGAATAGGATTTATTTTAAGGGTGTTATTTACAGTCTGAATTATCGAGGGGAGCCTTCAATGATTTCAGTCAGACTTGGATCAAGTCCAGCAACAACTGAACTACTTACAATTTCTCAACACTTTAATTGCCAATTATTTTATGTTTTCTAAGTGGTCTGAAGACCTTAGCAGGGTACTTTCTACAGTTACAGAAGTGGGCATAGTAGTCCTCTTAGAAGCACGGGCCTTAGCCGTGTTTAGTGCAGCAGCCATGGCCCAGCATGACGCGCCGAGCACGCTGGGCTGCTCGAGGGCCAGCGATGAGAATACTGCCTGTTGTAGCTCTGCTGACAGCAGCTAAGCGAGCTTGAATTGATCTAGTACTGTAGAATTGGGTGGCACATGCTGGAAAAATGATTTCATTTGAGATCAATGCCAGCATACAGCTAAGTGCTTATTAATAAAGCAGCATTTATCAAGTAAATATTACGGTGACTTAATATGCCCACAAAAGTCTAATTCATTATTCTCTAGAAAATGAATGTTAAATTATGCATCTCATCACATAGGACAAAGAATATTAGAAAAGGATAGGACATAGGTAGATGAACACAACTAATGCTTTTGTTGGTTTAACACAATATAAAATTTTCTAATGCAATGGAAAAGTGATTCTCTTTCTTCAACTGAAGAAAGGTCCCTTAATGGCATTTAATTTTCTGCAAATCTGATAAATGGAAGAACCCTTGATTGAAAAGAAATATGATCTGTTATGTGTTGAATTGTAATTACTACTTAATAGCATAATTCCAAAGTTGTTATGAAAGTTAAATCATTGAGTGGGCACTGTTAAACAGAGAGTGTGCATGTGTTGGTGTGAGCATCAGTTCACACAGTGTAAATGAAAATGTAACATTAAAGAAATATGTAATGTTTGCCTGATATTTGTACATTAAAATGTTGAGTATTAAAT
The DNA here is from genome assembly GCA_032275445.1 of Crypturellus soui. NCBI lineage: Eukaryota > Metazoa > Chordata > Aves > Tinamiformes > Tinamidae > Crypturellus > Crypturellus soui. The sequence continues at coordinate 2,994,493 of JAUBNY010000346.1, forward strand.
GCTGAAGCTAAGCCCAAGAAATTCCAATGGATAATTTGAGATTTTGTTCAAAAATAACAAAATTGTTTAATTTAAAATGCAGTTTTTGTGTATGTAAAATGACATGTCCAAACTAACATGAAGCAAAATTCGATCTTTACTAAAGCTTTAGTAATGAATGCAGAATAATTCCTAAGATTTTGAGTTATGCAGATTGGACAGGAATGTAGCTCCTGATTTTCTTTCTTTATTTTGATTCAGCAAAGACAGGCTAGTGAAAATGCCTACGAGTGGCCCCTTGATATTCCTCTTGCTCCCTGCTTTTAATCTCTTTTGAGCAGAACTTGGATCAATAATTCACAAAATATTTCACAAAATGGTTAAAAGCAGTGGGGGGAGGGTCGCATTTCGTGTAAGCAGAGAAGAATTTTCATGGGTTGTTTCCTGTTTGGAATCATCGGTGTCCCTGAAATAATGATGGGAGTTCAGCCAGTGAACTGCTTGTCAATTAGTATTTTATTTTAGGAATAAGAATTTTTTGATGTTGTGGTTAAGATAGATTGTCTAATATCCTCTCATTATATAACTCATAGACTCTTTTCTACTACTGCAGCTCTTTCAGTCAATAATTTCAAAAGTTGTCTCTCAAGATGAATTAAAATAGTCCATTCCTTTGAAAGTTTTAACAACATTTAAAGTTATCCTAAAATTATTTCTTGTGCACTGAAGGATGTCCAATATTTAAAATGGACAATGTGGAGTACACAGTATCAGGTGAAAATATGTTTTAGACTGTAGCTGGCCATTTTACGGATGGGTATCACATGCATATTTGGTACCGTGAGCAGAAATTGCAAAGCTCCATTTAATGCAGATGGCAAGATTTCCACATGGCTCTTTAATGAGCTGATAGCAGACTGTTAATAACATGAGATTTGCAGATCATTAGGAGCAGTGAGACATTCTGGACTGGAAATACTCTGTTTATTTCCATTGCCCTCTGTCTAATTTAGTTAAGTAGCAACTAGCCTGTAAAACTTGACATCAATAACATCCAGATGGGTGCAGAAAAATTCAAAAATGAAATTAAAAAAAAATTTCCAATTCCAAGACTTTGTCTCCTTGTGTTTCTGGTTTCTGTTCTTAGTAACTGAATAATCTTGTGTTATTTAGCCAAAATAACTCTTTTGCATCTCTATACCTTCATTTTTTTCCCTTAAAATAGAATCAATAGTTGTTGGGTTGATGTTAGCAACTGTGAAGGGAAAAAATAAGAAGAAACAGAAAATAGAGTGTTGGCATGTACTTTTGTGTAGTGACTCATGATAGTATTTATTTTTAAAAGTACAAGAAAAATAATAGCCATAATTATTGCTAGCAGTTCTGCAACCTTGAGAAAGCTTTTTGTAGTACAAAATGGTATTTGCCAAAAGAAAAAAAAAGGAAAGCAAAACATCTCAAGTTTTTTGCTTAACATATCAGTTAAAGATATAGCATCTTAAATGCAATCACTGAGATTTATTTTAAGCAAATTATTTTCTTTCTTCTATGATTGCCATGTATGTTATCAGGGAGCAATTACTGAGGTAGAAAACTTAAATGTCCTTGCATACAAGTATTCTGTGATCAGTTGGCAAGTGACTCTCTGGTTCTTTTGCTTCTAATCATTGTGGCTTATCAAAATATTTACTGTTTGCAGGTTAATTAATACTTTATTTTCTGTACTTAGGGATGATGCACTTGAAAATGTTGTAAATTTTACTTGTGCTTTTGATTGATGTATTTTGAAATATCTTGTCTGTGTCTGTGGACAAATTCAGAAGTTAAACATAAATCAATGGGAAGTCCATTTAAAAATGAAAGGAATTGGAAGAATTGGAAAGAGATGCATGTAATTCACTCTAGATTCCAAGGTCTTTAACGGGGATGGTACTTTGAAAATCTGTTTTGGAGTATCTTATAGGCAGGAGTACTTACTGCAGAGGCAATCTGTTTTTTCTGTGGCATATGTGGTATGCCTTAGACGTTGTGTTTCTTCAACATATACCTCTGTGAAAGTTCTGTTAATTCAAAATATATCCATTGTCTGAAATAATGAATGTTAATTATGTTGCAAAATTATGTGGAAATTTTGATTTAATTCCCTTACATATATTGAAGATGCATACAGATTTTAGAAAAGGTGAAAAAGGAGTTTGGACAAGCTGATCGCTGTCTGTCATCGCTTTCCCTTCTTCTTTTCATGATTGTTTTTGTAGTAGAAAGAACCAAAGGTACTTGGCTGACTACAAGAGTGAATCATGGTCTGGTAAATATGCCTTACATTGATAGACTTAAAGAGCTTAATGTTAGTTTATAAAAGAGACATTCAGAATAGCTTGATTAAAGGTTGCAAGTACCTGTAATGGGAAGAGATAACTATAACTACAGGGGCCTTTAATTTGGCAGGCAAATATGCAGTGAGATGCATCTGGGATTTGGTAACAATACCCTAAAATAGCAATACCCTAAAAACCTGTAGTTAGAGTAACTTACAACAGTAAGCTGTAAGATTAACCTTAACAAAGGTAGACTTGCAATGAAAAAAAGGTATCTTTGTAAAGGCTGTGTTTTAGTGTTACCAGAAGTTATTAGACTCATTGCAGGAATTACTGGAATGGTTTGTGACACATATTGTACAAGAGGTGAGGCTAAACTATTAGTATGGGCTTTTCTTGGTCTCATAGTTTTTTTCACGTGTGTGTGCTATTATTTTTTACTTCTATGTTTTTGAAGGAACATACAAGTATAATTGGTTGTTTACTGACCTTAAGAGTTAATTATATTCTGTATATTTCTCTTTTTGACCTTGGCATATGTGGCTTAGTATATTATGGGAATGTATTAGCAGCGAAGATGAAAGCAGAAGCATGTTGCCTAGTAGCTGAGGCATAAGAACAAAAATACTAAACCTAAAATAGCAGCAGCATTAGTCTAAATAGAAAATCAGGTTCATGAAATTTTTGATTTATAAAGAACATAAAAATGTATATATATAGAAAAAGAATCCCGTATGAAACCCATACTTACAGAATGTAAAGTGATTTTAGGAACAATATCCAGCCGGTACATGTGTGTGCATGTGTATATGCATATATTTCAAAGGAAAGGATAAAGTCACAGAACCACAGAACAGTGGAGCTTGGAAGGCACTTCTGGAGGTCATCTGGTCCCATACCTCTGATTAAAGCATGACTAGAGCAGGTTGTCTGGGATTATGTCCAGTGAAGTTCTGAATATCTCCAAGATTGGAGATTCCGTAGCCTCTCTTGCCTTGGGCAACCTGTTCCAGTGCCCAATCACTCTCGCAAGTGCCTTATAGAAGTGTCTTATATTTAAACAGAATTTCCCGTGTTTCAGTTTGTGTCCATTCCCTCTTATCCTGTTACTGGACACGCCTGAGAAGAGCCTGGCTTTGTCTTCTTTACATTCTCCCTTCAGATATTTACACACATTTATAAAGTCCTCCCGAGCCCTGTCTTTTACAGGCCAAACAGTCCCAGCTCCCTCAGCCTCTCCTTGTATAACTAATACTCCAGTCCCTTAGTCATCTCAGTGGCCTTTGCTGCACTTCCTTCATCAGGTCCATGGTTTGTTGTAGTGGGGAGCCCAGCACTGGAGCCGGGACTCCAACTGTGATTCATCAGTTCACAGGGGCAGGATCAACAACCTTGCCCATCTGGCAGTGCTCTGCCTAATGCAGCCCAGGATACCGTTGGCCACTGCTGGCCCACATTGAGCCTGTTGTCCACCAGGATCCTCAGGGACTCTTCTGTAAACTTGCTTTCCAGCCAGTCAGCCCCCAGTCAGCACTGGTGCACAGGGTTATTTCCTCCAGGTGCAGGACTCTTGAGCTTCCTGAAGTTCTCCTCTGCCCATCTCTCCAGCCTGTTGAGGCCCCCTTGGATGGCAGCACAGCCCACTCGTGCCTCAGCTACCCCTGCCCGTATTGTATCATCTGTGAACTTGCTGAGGGTGCATTTGGTCCCATCATCCAGGTCATGAATGAAGATATTAACCTGTTGGCTTCTGTACTGAGCGCTGTGAGTCACCACTAGGAACTGGCCTCCAGCTGGGCTGTGTGCCACTGATCACAACCCAACAGTTCAGCCACTTTTCAGTCCAATTCGCCAACCACTTATCTAGTCTGTTCCTCATCACATTGTCTTTGAGGATGTTATGAGAGACTGTGTCCTGTGAGGACAGAAATTCTGAACTGACACTTTGCTTTCCTCCTACAGCAGGGAAAAACAACCAACCCAATTTTTTTTCTGACTGAAGTATTTTAAGATCCATTTTAACATTGACGTTTGATTGTTATGATGTTTGCATTGTTTGTTTATCACAGAGTGACATACTTGTTTTCTTGCCCTACAAGGCTGCCATGAGATATATATGCTGCAAAAGGCTTTGATGTTATCAGATGTAAGGCACTAGAGAAGTATAAAGATGAAGTGTTAGATAGAGGTGCTCCTCAAGTCATATAGAAAAGAGAAGTTTCCTCTGAGATTGGTCAGAAAATCACTTCTTTACAACAGTTTCTTATTTTTTTTTATACCGGTCATTTTCCAGCAGTTAACAACAATGACAGTATGGGACACTCAGCATAATACTGTTAGTGTGATTCAGCAAGTATCTGAAGAAAAGTTCATCACAGTAGTTAGCTAAAGCCATTAACATTTCTTCTTCAAAGTGTTTTCTTGCTACATCATGCTACAATTATGAGTTAGATCTTGCAAGATTTTCAAAACAAGAAATTTTCATACATTTCACTTCAGTTCTTGGGTAAATACTAGAGTCTTTTAGAGCTGAAATACCTGATTCAGTTATCTAATGAGAAAAGAAAACCATTCTTGCAGTAAAAAATTACAAAATAAACTACACGAGTCCCAATCAAATTACACATTGCACTGTTATGATTTCAGTTGTCGGAATAAAAATGCCTGTATTGATTGAGCTTCAGCCTACCATAACTATTAAATCCTTCCATGTGCTTGGTTGCCAGAGAACTACAGCATCCAGTTTGTTCAGTACCCATGCAGAGCTGACTTACTCCCCTTTTTTCTGTACTTCCTTTCCTTTTAGACATGCCTTTGTTCATTATATGCAATATCTTGAGAATAATTTTCAGTAAACAGTTTGGAAACAAATTATGCTAAATCCTTGGGAATGTTACTCACTCAGAATGAAGAAATAGGTATATTTATATGATGATTCATTTATCCTAGTTCTCTCCTGTGAGCATTGCATGGGTGTAAGGTGCCTGGATCATACCTAGGTATTTAAAAACTGGGTCAGAGGAATTTGTTTTCTTACCTTGTGTTTTGGTGTCATCATGTCTCAAAATATAGAGTGGAGGTATGTGATAACTATACTCACATATTTTGCCATAGGTTTGTCATTGAAGTTACCTGAGTAACCTTCTTATCTCCTGCTGTTTTCAAAGGAGAGAGATGGAGGGACTGTAACAGAGTCATGCAGGAAAAGAATCTGAGCCTTCCTCTGCTGGGAAACTGGATAGTGATAATAAAACAAGCAGGTGATAAATGTTCCCAACATGGACTTTTAAGAAACTTTTATGATTTAATTTTTCCAACATATTCAGAAATACTCAGAAAAGCCTCTCTAGTGACAGCTGGCGATCTTAAGTGTGGTATGCAGTACACAGCACATGTAATCCTGATCGTGATCTGATATTTGTAGAAAAGCTGAAGGTTTGTGTCTCTGTTTGTGGGCATGGTTGTACATATTTGTAATACTATTCCAAATCTGAGTATGTCAAATTTGAGGCACTTTTAGATGGAATTGATTTTAGCAGGGTGTAGTAGATTTCTACTAGTAAAATTATTACCACATTTGCAAATTTCACCCCTATTAAAAAGAAAAAAATCTTTCCTCAGTATCCTTACAGCAGGACAATGAAAATCACCAGTATAAGTATAGTAAAATAAATATGTTTAATTTACTTGAAACATTCAATATGGATCCATTAAACAACATTAATAATGTGGCCATATGAAGAAATGCTTCTAGAATGCTGTGAATGCTGAAATAAATGTAAGAACAGTGCATTAAGTTTTTTAAAATAGATTAACTTTTAAAAATAGATAGTTAAGATAGACCTGCAATGCAATATTAATATATAAGAATCTATAACCTACACTTTATTTTTTTAAAAGTGGATTGATTCTATTGTTGAAAGTTATCAAATACCGTTCCCAGTTTACAAAGAGCAGCAGAATGTTCTGCAGGTCAAATCCAGCTGCATTAGGCACACACTTTTCACATTAGGTTTAAAAATGGAAATAGATTCATCATTCTGAATATAGAAAGGAGGCTAACTCTGTAGCCATGAGACACAAACAACACAGATCATATCTTCACGTCTTCAGTGTATATTTGACACAAAACAATATGTTTTCAGAAGTATTTTTAGAAGTTGCTGAGAGCATAGGAGGAGAAAGATGATGTGGCTCTGTATAGATTACACTTCCTCCTCCAGTAATTTTATTGCTGGTGCTCTTTTATGGTAGTGTGCTTATTCAGTAAACACTCTAGAATATACACAATTTGTGTAGCTCAGTATTATATTCTGATTAAGCTAAAGCTTTTAATCAAGGTCAGTAGGTAAGTGGCAAACCCTGGTTCCCTTTTCATCACAGGCAAGATGACTGTAGCAAGTCAACTACAGACCTCTAGATCCCCGGTGTGATTATCCAGACGCCACTGTGCCCAGAGGCCTGGGGAAGGTGAGCGGAGCTCCCTGGGCTGGGCAGGTTGATTTCTGGGTGTACCTAGTGAAAAGAGCATCACCAGATCCCTGTAGTTCTTCCCTTCAAAACCAGAAATTAGTTACATTCAGACTGATGGTGATCGCAGTGAGGGGAGAAGAAAAGCATCCCTCTCTCTACCACTGAGCCTCAGGAAGGAAGCAGAGGAATGAGGGAATATTTTGATGTGACATCGCAGATCCAATTCTGATGTTTTTCATTTTGAATTTTAAATTTGTTTTTCAAATAAAAACCATCACATATAAAATTTTTTTTCCTTCTCTTTTTTTTCATTTTGAAAATAAATTAATTTTTAAATTATCTCCTGGAAACAGTTAGCATCACAGAATTGTAAGTATGCAGCCAGGCTTTTTATGTTATCCAAATTAATATCATGAAAATCAAATACTTTTTCTTCATGTTTTTCATTTCATTGAAAGGGACATCTTTCAAAGAAGGTTCACTACTCTTGCAGTGCAGAGCAGTGAAGCAGCTTTACTTTATTCTTTTTGATAAAGATACAAGGTCCCTAAATGAGAAACTCCAGTCTTTGAAGCCTCTGTTCAGCCAAACCCCATGAAGAGTTTTCTACTTCACATGCTTTTGAGCCCTCTTTGATAACTCTGCTTCAAAATGAGAACAAAGATATTACTATATCCAATTTAGTCACATGTTAGCAAGCGATGAGCTTCTGGTGCCAGTGATGCCTTTGTTTTGTGTTTATTAGTCTGTGCTCTCTTGCTGCCCTGAATTTACTGCTCCGATGCAGAGCGACACCACGTAGGGGAGAGACTTCCTGCTTGAATGGCCTCATGGATGAAAATGCTTTTCCCTCACTTTGCAGAAGACTCAGCAGAAAAATGTAACTTTTGATCTTAAGTGCTAGATTCTTAAGTGTTTGGTTTTGGTATTGCAATATGTTGTTTTTCCAATTTTCTTGTCTAGCTCTTCCAGGAATATTCTTAAACTTTATTTGGGGCTTTCAGGCATTATAGCACTGACACCTGCTTTAACCACAACTCAGGGTTTCACTACTTTTTTCTTGCCTGACTTTACTCTTTATTTGTTTTGATAGAGGAATTCAGTAAGTGCAAAATGCCGTGTTGCCATGCTGTTGGTAATGAGAAATATTTCCACTTTACTGGTGATCTTTGCTCATGTCTTTCATTATGTCGAATGTCTGTTGAGGTTCAAATATGATTTGACAAGAAAGGTTATCTTGCATCTTTCTGTGAGACCTATTAAAACACTTTCTTCTCTGCATTTTTTTATATATTCTCTGTATTTTTAATGTGTATATGAAGCTGCTGCTACTTGTACTCCATAGCATTTTGGATGTACTTCATACTTTTTTTTAGGAATACAGTAAATACAGATCTAAACCTTAAAATTTTTCTAATAATTTCTTCTCATGTAATACTTCTGTTAGTTTTCATATGAACATTTTTAACTTTAATTTCTGAAGTGCTATGAAATGAATGCATGTTAAAAATATAGTTATGTGGTTCTACATTTTAAAAGCAAATCAGCATGCTTTAATTATGTAGAATATAGTTTCCATGTCGAAAAATAGTAAAGGTAAAATGTGATTATTACAATAATCTTGTCTCTTCTATTTTTTTAATTATTGTGCATTTTAGGATTTAGAATTCTTTTGAAAACTGAAATACATGAAATCACATAGCAACATTTGAGGCTTATTGTGTTAAAGAATTAGACTCTGTGTGCTACCTATTAAAACTGCTCAAGAGTAGGGAAATGTTTTAAAGTAACAAATGGGCAATTCTGCAAAAAGCTACTTACAGCCAAATAATACATTTGCTCTCATTATTCATTTCATTCTTGAAATGCTCAAAAAACACCTGGCTTTGACAGAAACTGAAACAAATATGAAATGCATTGAATTAAATATTATATCTATCTCTGCAAGATAAATATTTTACATTTTTTTTACTAACAGAAAGTAAAACAATACTATTATATTATCTGTTTTTGTTATTTTGTTGAATATGAGCTGCTCTCATCTACTTTTGCTCATATATTTTTAAAAAAAGTTCATAGCAGAATATCATTCTCTGCTAAAAGAAATTACTAGATAACTTTACTAATTGTCAAATTTCAATTCACGAACTGAAGAGACAGTATCTAATTAGTATATTTAATAAAAGCTGATAGCTTTATTAGAATAATTTGCAATTAAAACTGCAATTTAAAATCATGACTTCACCAAATACAAAATCATAGTCAACTGAAAAATAATGGCAAAATTATTTTCTTACTCTCTATTGTTGTTTCTTGTCTCATGCTTGCAAAGGCATTCATTAAGGCATATGAAAAAGATACAGACTTTTCCCAAACCATAGTCAGATTTATTTTAGTATTGTGCACTAGATTGGAAAAAAAACAAGTTTATATAGCTTAGCTCCTCTGAATGTAAATGCTGAAATTGAGTAACTTTTCCCTTAACTGAATAAACTTCCAACTCCCCACCACTCTGCTTGTGGTGAGGGAAATGTCATCTGCCAGTGTTGCTTAAATACAGTGGGTGCTGTGGGGCTTAAGTCCTCAAGCAGTGTAGACATTTTGTAATCAATCGTTGTGAAAATGGGTCAATACTTTTTCATATATTATTCCTTTAATGCATTTGCAGTATTACCAAATGAAGCAAATGCTGGATGCTTTTTAATGGTATAAGGGCTTGGTGTAATGACCTTTCTCCCCAGCAGCTGAATTAATGCGGAGCCGCTCTTTTGTGGTGCTCTATCTTCCCTCCCCATTCACACGGTGACATAAGAGACTGCAGAATCTGTGGATTTAAGAAAGCCTTTAACTGGGAAGAGCCTCAGAATGGAATGGTGAGAGATGAATCCCCACAGTATAGGAGCCTGTCTGCCCCGTAGTGCTGAGTGACGCGCGTTCCCTCGCCAGGAGGGTGCGTAATGCCTCCCGTGGCTCTCAGGGTGTCCTTTGGCACTTTGGAGTAGGGTGAACCTACTCTTTAATTTGTTAATGCAAGAAGGCAGTAAATCCTTTTATTGACCTGAAAAGGAAAACTGAGACTTTAGTGATGGGAGGCAGCACCAGGTTTGTGGTGCCATGGTGACTCCTGGCTTTTTAGGTCACCGAGAATGACACAGTTGTGTTTCTGTATGGAGGGGAACCGCGGGCTCTACTTCAGAAAGAGGGGGAAGACCTTTTTTTTTTTACTTCCTAACATGGGAAGCTTTTAAATCAAATGGAGGTCGTGGCAGCTAGATAATTAAGTGCCATAACTAAGAAACTGGAGGTTTAAACCAGTGGTTTAAGCACATACAAGGCTTTTACTGAGTTCCCCGTAGTATGCTAAGGAAACTGCCCTGTGTTTCTTGCTTGGTGTTTTTCACTGAAGGGGTCAGGATGATGAGGCTACAGAATCTTCTTTCAAGAGATAGCAATTCCTTGAAGAACTCTCCTTGGTGTGCAGCAGAGTTACACAGAACATCATCCTCATGATGCTAGTTGTTCCCTAGGCTCGGGATTTTGCAACGGGAACTAAGTGCAACTGATACCAGCACACGAGCTAAGCAGCTGAAGCAGCAGATCTGTAAAGCTGCTGCAGCAGCTACTCCAAGAATGTTGCTGTTTTAATATCATCCTCTTTTACTGTCTTTTTTTTTTTTTGCTATTTGACGTGTGAAGAAAGGACTGTGCGCTGTGTAGATCAAGCAATATCTCCATACTCTCTGGTGGCTCATTTTGATGCTTTGAGTTGGTGAACTTTGGAGGAAACTGTCCCCCATTCTGAAGACAGACTCTTAACAACAGAGCCTGTCTGAAGTGAAGCATTCAGAGAGACTCAGCTGTATCTATCACCTGAAGTTTGGCATCTAGTTTTGGTGCTGGCAGTTGGTAAAGCTGAAGAGTTGGTGGTTGATAAATTCCGCTAGTTTTCAGAATTTAGGGTACTTCTGTTTTTTTCTGGCTGTGCCTTCCAGAATGTATTTCTGTACTTGTCCCTGTTGTCCTGCTTGCTACCATGGTACATGCAGGAGCCCTAGTTCACTATAGGCACACTGGTGTGTAGCCATGTACAGCCACTGTTCCTGTGTTAACCTGTATTTTGGTGGTATTTCTTTTGTATTTTCTCTTGCGCTTCACTACCTTTTTAAAAGATTTGCTTACTGAAAGCTCTAAGATCCATGCTCAAATATCCAATATCAGCAATATCTAGAACTGTAAAGTTGAGAAACTGATTTCTGTTAACTTGGGAAATAGTAATGTTGTAGAGAGTGTAACTGACTGTACATGACTGGTTTGAAATATGTCCTAGTTTGTGATGTCTGAATTTCCATATCCAGTAACTGTTACCTGTAAGAATCGAGGTGCTAGAGGTTGATTGAATAGAATTTGGCATGAAAAGATGTTGCATGTTTAGTTTCTTATCCAAAATAAACAGCAGAACAGTTAAACACTATAAAATTGCTATAAGAAGGAAAATATCATACTTCTAAGTGGAAACATTAGTCAATGAACTCTGTACTTGCACAGTCAAAAAAGATTCCTGTTAAAAAACCACGCTAAGGGAAGGCTGACATTCCTTGTACTGTCAGAGACCATTCTCTTCCTTTTGCTGTAAATCTGTCCTGCCATCACAATTGGAGATCTGGCATCCTCCTTGCCCTGAGCTGGGTCATTCCTGTTCTCTGTTTCCTGTTGGTAATAACGTTTGTGAAGCCTCTCAATGATCTGGATTATTGGACTGGTGCCATTAAAAAGGAAAAGAAAAAGGGGTTTACACCCTTGCTGTTGGCAACCAATACCTCCTATGGAAATTTAAGCACAAAGTAGGTGTCTTCTTGCTGCTTGTAGTAGTCTAAATATGTGTGTCTAGTTAAAATGCTGTTCTGTGCTCCCTCGGTAGTCAGCAGTGAAAAGGAGCCCCCTCTCCTGGGGAATCATTCCTCCCAATTTAATTAATGTTTATAAAGGTAACATAGACGACTAATGTAGATGACTAGACCTCAGACATTTTTAGATGGCAATATTTAGATGAAATGAAAGCTATGCTATATCTCATCTTTTCAGTCCTGCTCCTTGCTCCTTGCACAGTTAACGTAATTCAAAAAAAATGAAATAAGTTTTAATAGATATTTATTTTTTGAGGAGTTCTATTTTTGACTTCATGAATTTGTAACACTTCTAACTAATCATCAGGTGACATCATCTGTTGTTTCATAAGAAAAAGGAAGCTTGGTAGTAAACTCTCAGAGAAACAGTATAAAGGAGAAGATAAATCTGCTTACAGAACGATCATTCTAGAGCTATTTCTCTATTTGAAAGCTGATAGTATATTTAAAATGAACACAACTGCATTCTAGCTGACCTGATTAAAATTAATATTTTGATTAGTGGATAACTAGGTATTAGTACTGGATATTTGTCAGATTTATCAGATCTGAGGCAAAAATAATGAGCAAATGTGGAGTATGCATTCTCTGTTTGAGTCCATAAGTTTGTAATCAGAGTATTTTATAAAATGGAAAAGGATGGAATAATAATTCATGTTTAAGAGCTATTCATGGATTCCTGCTCAGGAATCTCTGAGCCAGTGATCATGTCGTCATTTGTCAGCATTGTTGCGTATGTTGTTCAGTATGAGGAAACCTCCAGAAAGCTGCAGGTAGCCCCAAGCCCTTTCTTATTAGTATTCTAATCTTGATAATGTTATTAAAGTTTCACTGTCTCTTTTAGTCTGAAATGCCATGATTCCATGTCAGGGGCATGTGGTCATAAGTTACTGGTGCATTATGTCTGTCATTGCTTATAACTTCTAAAGAGCAGCTTAAAATAGGTGGTTTGTATAGAAAGGTAAACATCAATAGAGCAATGAAATGACAAGTGGCCCCTTTTACTAGCAGTTGCTAATCCAGTGGACATCTCCCTATTGCCAGGTTGCTGCATCCCCGGCTGTTCCCAGTCTCGGCGCTCGGTATCTACCTGATGTGCGAGCCCCAGCTTGAAGGTGCCCAAGGGGCCTCCCCTTCTCTCTCCCTTGTTTGCATGGGAAACCTCCCCGGAGCAGTTGTGCTTAGTAACTTGGACACCCCTGGGAAGCACTAGTGTTAGATGGACTGGTGGTGGTGGCTTGTGTTATTCACCTCAGTCCTCTGAGGAGTTCGGTCTCATGAATTTGTTCAGTGAATGTCTGATGCATCCTTACGAGAGCAGACCCGGGGCAAAATGCAGTGTTGACTTGGTGACCGTTTCTATTAAGATATGGTCAGAGGATGTTAGTTGTCTTTCTGCACAGGGCACTCATCCAAGAACTGCAAAATTTGACTCTCAGCCCAAAGATGTTTTTTCCGCCTCTCAGACAAGTTCCCTTCCTGCTATGCTGTAAGCCAGTTTGGGGGACACGGTGGATCTCAGCTCCCAGTTTTGAAGATGCTTCATTGTGTCAAATATCATTTTTAAAAGAATATAAGGAGCCCTGCTCTGCCTGCTCAAACAGGAAATGTTTGCAACACAGATAGGGCAATATATAGTGCTGTAACATGGCAATGCAAATGAATTTCTAAACAATCCCATGACGCTTCCATAGCAAATTTCACACTTAAACAGGATGAAATAAAAAGATTGAGAAATGTGACTTATAAGTGAATTCTGTCTTGGGAGAAGGGTTAGATTGGTAACCTTCATTACATAGATGGCAGAGACCGACTCTGATTATGGGGCATATAACCCATTTTTTTATTTTTTACCCTTTCATACAATCACAGTGTTATGTAATAGAAAAACTCCTGCTCTTAACTGGGAGCCAAGAAATAAGCCAGTAATTCATGTTCCTTGACATACGTTCAGAAAAGGGCAACCTCCTTTTTTTTTTCTACAGATGGAAACAATAATTTACATGAAGCTTCCTTCATCTTCACAGACTTGTTGAGAACTCCAGAACTGTGGATGGAAGTCAAGTGCCCTTAACTTTATTTTCTATAGAATCGAATTTCTATAGAATCAAATTTGTAAATTACAGCATGCTCAAGAACAGAGTGCCAGAGGGAAGGTGATGCAGAGAGACTTGGATCACTGATTTTCTCTGTTGTTATTTGATGTGGTAGAATAACTTCCCCCAGTGCTCTCCGAGTGGAAGTTGTAGCCTAACAAATACGTGCAGATCAAACGTTTAAATCTCATCAGTTGGATACACAGATCATAAGAAATCATACGATTAATTCTTCTGTGTAGCCTCAATGATATGTAAGGGTAAGAAGGGAAAACAAACAAGCAGATGATTACTGGAAGGGCTGATATGCACCATGGAAGACCTGCCTGAGTAATTAGTAGACGCTGGAGCTCTGTGGGTGTCATGTAAATTGCTCTTCAGTCAGATGCTGCAAATGATACAGGCCATAAGGGGGAGAACAGATTTCCCACCTCACTGTTTTGTGTGTTTTATTGAAATAGACCACAATGATTTGTCCTTTTGGATCCCATTCTCACTCACCTAGAGCAAATTTGGGCTTAGTGTTTTGTTTGTGTTCCTGTTTTTCATGCAACCTCCCACACTCTCCCTGCCCCTGCACCAAGGGAAAGCTCTGCACCCCTGCAAAATGTGTCCTCTGAGTGAGAAGAGGAAGTAAATGAGAGTGAAAGAAGGTGGGATGGGATACAACATCCTCCCTTTTTCTTAGCTACGAAGGCTTTAGATGATTGAAAGGGAGGGATTATTTGTGTGGTCTGTATTACAGCTTATACGTGAGTGAATTGGGGCCACATTTTTAGAGTTTTTCTCAGGTGATGAAATCCAGCTTTACTCAAAGGGTGTTTTCCTCAAGGTGCCATTGTGGTACTTTGCCTGAAAATAGGTCTCCTCAATCTCCTGCATCTACTATTTCTGTGACAGTAAAAATGCCTGTTCTTTTCTATTCAAATGTTTAAACTAGGACTTGGGGTCTTTTGGGAATCTTTCCTATGAAGAAACAGAAGATGGGGAAAAAAGGCTAATAAGACTTTAGCTAATTCATTTTAAAATTTCTGAATATTCTATATCCAAAAAAAGAAAGAATTTTATGATCTAAACACTGTTCACAAAGGTAGCATTCTATGATTTTCACCATGCAAATCTACCAAATCTATAATTTGCTTTAGTGGTTTGCTTTCTGTTGAACTAAGACTGCTAAACATAATGAGTGATTGTGTACCAGGTCTTCAAAAATTTTTAATTCCCACAAGACATTCCTGTTTATATTTTTAAACTAAAATAGAGAAGGCATAAGAAGAGTTAAATAAATAAATAAACTTTAATGGTTTCAGAATTTCATAGGAAAGAATAAATAACTTTGCATTATCAGAAATCCTGTTCCATTTTGTGACAAAAATAGGATCTTTTTCCCCCATGATTTGCAGCCATGTTTCTTCCTGTGCTCAAAGCACTGCAGTACAATTGTACTTCTTCATACGATTTTTTTCTAGAGATAAAATTAAAAATCTCACTAGAAATCTGCTTTTGCTTCTAGGTACACAGCCCATTTCTGGGCAGTTAGCCCCATGATAGAGCTCTTGTAATCATAACATAGTTTTTTATGATTTCTGAGAATTTGGAGCTCAGGTTGCTAACAAAGAAATTCCAAAACATTTTAAAAATACTAATTTTTCACTGGCTGAGGTATATTTAAAACTACCACTAGATTGGCTGCGTTGTTAAATATTTCAAATCTTGAATTTGTTTTGACTTTATGT
The DNA here is from genome assembly GCA_032275445.1 of Crypturellus soui. NCBI lineage: Eukaryota > Metazoa > Chordata > Aves > Tinamiformes > Tinamidae > Crypturellus > Crypturellus soui. The sequence continues at coordinate 3,009,999 of JAUBNY010000346.1, forward strand.
TGCTTCAAATGTTGTTAATTTGCTTTTAAAACCTGATGAATAATTGCATATAAATGCAGAATATCTTCAATGACAAAAGATGACATTCTTCTTTTTGTGATCTTTAACTCTGTCCGGATCATTTCCATGACTCATTTCCTCATAGGTGAAGTGGAACTCCTGGTATTTCTCTCTTTCTAAAATGCTTTGATATTGCTGATGGAAAGCACTATGTAAGAGCTTGATATAAATATCGTTATGAATTCATAAGTCAGCCAAGATTCTGCCAGGTTTAATTGTTACTCTGTGCACCTGGGGAGGAATAACCCCAGACACCAG
>JAUBNY010000346.1:3010416-3021743 GCA_032275445.1 Crypturellus soui
CAACCTTAGGCATTCTATGATTCTATGATTCTATTCTGCTTCATTCAGAGGGTATCCTCTTCATGATTTTATTTACAAATATTTCTGCTGCATATAGTACCAACTGGCTTTCATTAAGATCTTATTTGTTTCAGTTAGACAAAGAGCTAATATACTTAATTCCAATGCTAATGCCGTCAGTAATTACCATAAGCTAAAATGTGTTAAGAAAACTGTTCATGGGAAAAAGTTAGTATTTGTTAATGAGTTAAATGCATTCCTGACACTGTGGAGTATTTTCTGTGCATCACTTTGATACTTTGTTTGCAAGTGAAAATTCAGAAATCTTGGGTCCCTGTTTGATAGTGACACATTTTATCATCCTAACAAGGTTTTCTTTATGCTCAGTCTTTTGATTCATTTGCAGCCTTTGCCTCATTCACCCATTTCCGATAGATTGGGACCGAGCCACATTTTTTTTTATCCAAGCATCCTCATGCTTTTAGGGTATCAGATTCTTGAATTAAGTAAGTAGATCATTCCCTCCACTTCAAAAGAGCAGTAACGTCACAACCTCCACGCTTTTTGTTTTCTGGAGGCGAGCTGTAGCTTAAATCTATTTCTCAGATATCTCAGGCATTTGCTAGATTTAAATTTAGTCTTTTTCTTTAATCTTCAGGTTCTTACTGCTTATTTTATTCTTCCTTTTGCCTCACATAGATAAATTATGCCAGTTTAATAATTCTGAAGTGTAAGGCAGCAAGTCCGTCAATGAAAGTTATTGAATAAGCCCTAAATAAAGTCACTGTGTTCTATTGCGAATAGTAAACATTCAGGGCATGACTAACTGCTTTTTTAGTTCACCTTTTTGTTAAAACAGATAAAGGTTATTTTCATCTCTAACATTTGCTGGCTGATCACTGTGTTCCATGTTAGAGAGAGGCTTGAATAATCTCTTTGAAGGCAGTACTGAGGCAGAGAATTAGCATTCTTTCCAGTTGGACTCCACTGCACACAGGTTGGTTTCTCATTTGCCGTGGCAGTGTTTTCATTAGGTCAACTGAAAAACTGTCCTTCTCTCCTACAGAATGCAAAATGAGAAGAGAATAAAGGATGACAGAATTATGGAAGTAAATGCTGGACAATGTGCATCAATTACCCATAAGAACAATGACATTTTAATCTTGCACAAGTTTTAATGATTTGCATGTGCATACATGAAACCGTTTCAGATACATGGAGCTTTAATTAAGTTTAAATGAGAACAGTGAGTGGCCCACTAGTTTTAAATAACACTGCTCTGACTGGACGAAGCTTAAACTTTACTCTTAAACCTGCAGAACCAGAATTTAGATGGTTGGATTCAAAAATTCTAAAAAAGATTTTGCAAAAGTGATGGAGAATTTTCTTATTATTTTGTAATCAGATGCTGCAACTCATTTTTCCCTGTGTCTTCCAAGCCTAGACCCCTTACCTTTGTATTACAGTACAAAATTACTGGTCTCAAATAATGTGTCAGTGGCTCCAAATGATTTGGGATTTGAGATATGTAATGTAGGATCTCAATACTGTGGAGAGTTACTGCTGTCAGCTCTTCAGAAGTGCAGGAAAGCAAGGATGTGTCTTCTGGAGATTCATCCTCTAACTTAGCTTCTTGAAGCCAGAGGGGAAAACCCACACTCTGTTATAATTTACTTTGGAAGGTAGGCAGAAACCCAAATATTTTGTAGCAGATTTAATATTTGCCCTCTTTTCATGAACAGTAGAGAATAAAGATGGGTGCTCTATACACAATGAAGTTAGACAGCAAACCTGATGAGGAAATGAGAAACATCCACCCTCTCTTTCTCTTTTCCTTCTTTCCTTCCAAAATTACTAAAAATATTCTGATTTGGAAATGGGAAGTCGTGATAGTATATAAAAATATAAAATGTTAAAAAATTCTAAAAACTGCCCTTCTGAATATGAAAATCACATTGTCTTTATTTAGCCATTTAAAACGTTCAATTGGAATATGCCATTTCATGAATTCTCTTGGAGCATTTTGGTCTCCAAATACTGCGTATGCAGAAAAAAATAAAGAGAGGCATAATAACAGGCAATGACAGATGATGAAAGAAGATGAGATAAAGAATGAAATTTGCAGTGTATTTAAAGCTATTTATAAAGATTTCTGTTGGAACTGATTTGTGTTAATATCCAACTGTTAGTTACAGTGCTTCCTGAGCTGTCGTTTTGAGCAAAACAATTACTTGCTAGAAATCAAATAAACTAGTATTTTGTCATCACTACATCGCTATAAAAATAACCCTGTTCTAGTCAGTGCTTTGGACCTGTTCAGATGAAAACAGATCTCAACCACATGCTGGATTTTAATGGCTTAAAGAACGTAGACTTCTAAACTATGTTAGTATTGCAGACACTTGACAGCCTTGGAAATAACTCCTACATGCAGCTAATAAGCATGAAGGAATTATTACTTTTGCGTGACACAATTCACAAAATAGGGAAAATAGTGGCTTGCTGTCCTGGCTTTATGATCCCATTGCACTCTAGAAGCATAGTTAAATTTTGTATTTACAAAAGAGGAAAAAGTTCTCTGCAGCCCTTATTCCATTCTTGGGATTCAGATCTGTGGTTTAATATTCTTGTACTTTATTTAGAAACGGTATTTCTGTTTTGTGACCCAAAGAAAAAAAATGCAAGATTCAGTATCGAGGACCAAAAGAAGTCTAGAATATAAAACAGTGAGTAAGCTTTCATCTCTCGTTAGTTTTACCCTGGCGATGGCAACAGCACTAGCAGTAAGGACTAAGAGCTGCCCTGGATTACTCAAAATGCTAGAGAGCCTGGATTCTTTCTCATGACAGAAGCAACATTGACAGATATAATCTACTTTTATATACAAAAGGCTACCTTAGAGATCTGCAAAGTCTTACTACTTTGGAGTTGCAGCTCAAACATGCTCTCTAATCCTTGGCAAAGGTTAATGTATGTTTAAGTATTTCTTCTGTGCGTGCAACTTCTGAGGGAGTAAAATGTTTCTTGTGTACTTGCATGTGAAGGTTTCGTTGTTTTACAAGAGTCAGATATATCTAACCTGATCGGATGCTTTAAATATTTTCCGCATAAGCTGCCAAAGGCTCAGCCTTCAGTAAGAGCTTCTTCTAAAACTGTTTTTCTTCCCCAAGCTGTTTCTTGGGCCAGAGGTGCCCAGGCAGGACAGGGTGTCGGGGGTGGCATGTCCCAGGGCCCGTGAGCAGCAACCTGGCTTGTACTATCCATGCGGTGGGATCCAATTGTTCGGGCCTTGCGTGAAGGCCGTCAAATCTTTATCTCCAGTCAAATAAATGACTATAGCAGCACTTGTCAGGGAAAATCTACCAAATGAAAGGCTTTAGGTAGCCAGGAAAGTTGCTGATAGTTGTATCTTTCCATTATAAATTACCATGAATACTTTCTGGAGGTCTTCAACTGAGACGTTATTGCAATGACCTGTCAAATCATATTAAAGTAGGAGAGAATATTTAGGCTTTTTCTAGGCACCTAAGTGCTCGGACTTTATGCTTATAGGTGTTGTCAAAACATATGTTTGGCTGCAAGTCACGTCCTGGCCTTATGGCTTTGGTGAATGCTAAGAGTAGTAAGCAATAAAATACTCCAGCCACAGAGCAAAGACTGGAACAGGATTGAAAAGAAGGTCTGAGACATCAATTCCCAAAGAGCTTAAAAATGTTTCAGCTAAGGTTCACTAAATTTTTCTTCTGGAAGGCAAAAACAAAATATCAATTTTAATGCTTCATATGAAAAGTGGCATTAGAGAAAAAAATGAAGGAGCTTTGATTTTTATGTAACTTGCATGTGTGTGTATGTATATATATGTGTGTATTTTATTCCCATTTAGCATGTTCAGTGATTGGCACACAATTTTTAGTGGACTACTTTCCTTTTTCTCCTTTTCAGACTATCAGAATGTTATGTAGACTTCTGTAATGACATACAAATACTGCATAAAATTCAAATATTGCAATACTACAATCTAAAGATGAATACAGCTGGACAATGCTCGGTTGCAATGTGTTACTCAGTTGTTTTAAAGCTACTGAGATAGCAGGGTTTCATTTTTATTTATAGGCAGTATAATCCAAGATTTTTTGTTTTCTTATTTTGAATCTTTTGCAGGACAAGTGTCCCTCTTCAAGGAACTGAAATATAGTTGCTTCTGAATGCGGAGGATGCGCTTACATAAACACACACACATTTTGTTTGGTTACCTACATTCTGACTGCTTTTGTCAGTGCTCTCAGGGAGCAGAATGCAACACCAACTATAAGACATTGTCTATGCATGGAGAATATAGTTTCTCCTGCAGTGAAAGGGAAGTTGCACATTTAAAGGTAAAACTGGAATACCTGCTTTTCTGAAAATCATGACCTGTATGCTATTGTAAATGAGCTTTTTCCCCTACCTTGTAACAGTATCGCATTTTAAAAGACTTTTTTAATTACCAAATGCAAAAAAGCACAGATGAATGAAAAACCAAACAATATAAGCCACATCTGTATGAGAAAGTGGGCAAACGGAAGCAGGGGCGATTCTGAAAGGTTTTGGTTTGGTACAAATAGCCTTTCTCCCCAGAAGATACTCCTCACTTTTAAACATGGCATCACTGTGTTATTCCTGCTGCTTTATATTTTCCTTCTTCCTGCTTTTGTATCAAACCAACATCAAGAACTTTTTAACATCGCTCTTTAACTCACGTAGCTAAGGGCATTGCTAGTTGCAGTATGACAAAACTGTCACAATAAGTGCTGTCTGATATGTAGGGCACTAGGTTGAGAATGGAAAAACTGAGTTCTATTCCCTGCTGTATCCCAATCTCAGCATGCAACTTACTTAGATATGTTTTTTTCAATTATTTATACTTCAGTTCTTGTATATAAAATGAGGATATTAGTGGTTTAAGATACACAGTGAGAGAGAGAGGCACGTGCTGATTATTCCTTGTTTGAAGATAAAGGTTGGGTTTAAGACAACATCTTATAAGCATCTTACATACATACACTCTGTTTATACTGACAAGATGTCCTTGAGGGTAGTGATGTTCAAAAATATGTCCAGATGATGCAACAGTGATGCCCTGTAATGGGATAACAATATGCAGCTATATGCTATCCAAGGGAGTCGGCCCCTTTGAGAGGCAGGACTCTTAAGTTAGCCTGGACACAATGCCATGCCAACCCAGCTATTTTAAGTGTAGTATCCAAGCTAATATATCTATATTCTGCATCGAGTCAGCAACTCACTGAGCTGTAGTAGTCTGGGGAGAGTGAGCGGCATCAGCACCAACAACACGGTGCCTCGGGACATTTCAGTTACGCTGCTGGGGCCTGGCCCTGCAAGGAAGAGGCTGAGAGGCTCGAGTTAGGCAGTCCATTGACTGCACTTACCAAATTTAGGGGGCCTGGCCACTTTTCTGCAGTAGAGTGTGATAAAGCGCTTAGATAGCGTGCGCTCTAAATGATTTATCAGTTATCTGAACTTAAATCTGGAGAGTATAGTCCCTGCCTGCTGCTCTTACCGTGCAACAGAATGGCAGCAGAGGTGGGAGAAGGGGTTGAAACAGGGAACCGCATAGATTGGCAGGTGTTGTGAGACACTCCTGTAGATTACACCAAGTGTCCCAAGCAGATGACAGATTAGCAGTGTGTAAGTATAGAAAATAGGAGGGAAAAATTGATAGTTAGGGAAATAGTACATTGAGGGACCAAGAGATGTAGGGAAAATGTGCTCATAGCAGTCATTTCAAACTGCTTTATGTATCTCGTGGTAGTGTCAAATAGCTCAGGTGTGTCTTTTTGAAAGACCGTTCAAGACGGTATATTTATTTGCTGTGAGTCAGAATGCTGACAACCCTGTCAGAACCAGGTGTCGTCGACATGACTGCAAGTTCGTTAAGCACAATACAGTCAAATATATATTCTTGTGTAAACAAATGTGTGTTGCTGTGTGCTCTGATCTGCAGTAGTCTTTGTGGCAGGGATGAAATCAGGTAATGTCTCACTGTGTGATAGAGCCACCACACTGAGGACCAGAGGCACCAGCTACCATTTGCATCCATGTCCTCACAGCCAGGTGCAATCTAACGCTGAGCCTGCTGGAAAAGCCTTTGGGAAAACAGGGCAAGCTGAAAGTTTTCCTGCATTTTTGTCAGAATTCACAAATTCAGGTGGCTGTGGCTGCATACTCTGCAGTGCTGATAATGCTGACATTTCTTACAACATTCTTGTGGCTTACAATGCACAAAATACCCTCGTGCTGCTCCTAAGCGGCGCAGCTATGGCTGAGGTCTCACCAAACCCTGCCGGATGTGCACAGTTGTGTCTAGCACAGGTAATGTGCAACAGGGGCCCTCTGGAGACATTTTGGGTTGTCTGCAGAGCTTCTGTATTGCCTGAACGGTCTAGCATTTAATTCTCTAGAGACAGTGGTCTGGAGCCTTGTAGAAAACTAGGTGGTTGAAATGGAATTTTCTTAGAGCTTGCATTAAGTAAAAAGGCTTCTTATTTAGTAAGGAGCCTAACAAAAAAGTTTGTGTTCTTCTTTGCAGACTTATCTTTACTTGGTCTTATTGTAATTTTGATTCACAGACCTTTTCTCTTTTACAAATTCTTCTGTAACATACCCAGCAGGTATTATTTTTAGACTATGTTTTTGAAAGTAAAGTATAGTCTTTATTTTGGTGAACAATCAGAAGTGTAAACATATGAATAAATTACCAGAGTGATGCAGGAATGGTATATTTTTATCCCTATCATTCTCTATTAGGATATTTTTGACAGAAATAGCTGATAACTGTAAGGATGCACAAATTGATTTTTTTTTGAGAATTAGCTTGTGCTTCTCCTGGACCTCTGTTCTTTCCTGCCATTCTTTCCTTTTTTCTTCTTTTATTTTTTTTTTCTTTCCTTCTTTCCTTTTAGCTAAGACTATGCAAAGTGCCGAGACCGTAATTTATAGCTTTATTTTACAGGTTTAGGCATTAGACTACCTGGACTTTGCCTACTACTTGAGCTGGTCTAAAACATCAGGCAGCACTAAAGCACAGAATTTCAGGATATCTGTTTCCAATCCAGATAACAAGCTGGCTAATGGATTCTCTAATCTGAGAGTAAAACCGTGATTTTGAAGTAGCTGCAGTTTTGAAGGGTGCTGCTTATTTTGAAATCAATGAGACAATAATGTTAATTATAGTATAAAACATTTAACTTGGGGTTCCATAAGGATATGGAAGCAGCAGAACATGCCACAACAGGATTCCAACCTCACAGCAATGAGAATTCATGAAATACTAATATTTTTCTTGGATGACATCCCACATGCAGAACTGAGCTCCAGTTCAATTAAAACTAAATGTAGCATTTAGTCTGTTGCCTTATTTTTGGTTGTTTCCAGCTATCATCGAGTCTCACTTACCTGAATAGACTTAACTGTGAAAAAAATTCTATTAAAAGCATTCCCAGTTTGAATCTGCCCTACTTCTAGCAGTGAATCTCTGCCACCAAATCCATCTGAATCTCAGCAAGTTTTTTTCTACCATTTGTTTTCTGTTAAGTGTATCTTTTGTGCCAATTATCTAATCGTGTGAATTTCAAAATAGTGTTTTGCTTGCTGGAAACACTGGAGTCTGGCACAATACGTTTCTACTCAGAATTCTCTTAAACTATGCTGGACTTTTACTGGGGCTGGAGGAATAATCTCCCTCTGCTAATATGTCAAAGGTTGAAAAAGCACAACAGAAAATATTTTGAAGAGAAAAATGGGGCCTTTTAGGTTTGATTGTTGAGTATCCCTAACTAAAAAGAAGAGAAAAGAGAAGAAAAGAGGAAAAAAATAAGAGAAAATGAAAGAAAAGAAAAAAAATCAGCAAGACTGGACCACTCACAAAAGCTGAAAACAGTCTCTCTTGGGGAATTTCTTACAGTTGGGTTAGATATCTATATATGTATTTATTTTTATATAACTGTGCATAGTGACGTTTATAACCAACTACTTCCTCGAATGGCAATTCTATCTACATTAGGCATTAGCAATAGTGTATATTAAAAAAAAAGGTAAATTCTTCTGTGTAATCTTTTGTTACAGTGGAGGAGGGGAGGAAACATAATGGCTCTTTGGAGATTTTGGCTCAGCTATGTTTTGAGCCAATATATCTAGCTGAGTCACTCACGAACTATTAGGGCTCCATTAAAGTGGAAATTAGGGGCTAGGTCATGAAAAAATCTCCTGAGAATGTGTGGACAGCAGAACAATCCTGTAGAAAATGGTAAAAGTGAAGGGCTATGAGTGTGTTGGTAACTAAAGGAAATTTGATGAAGGGGCCTCGCTGTTTAATGAAAACAAAAATATGTTCCCTGCATTCAAAGGACGATGTTGGAGAGGGCAGGGTTCAAAGTGCTGTTCTTGGGAGGGCAGGATTTTCCTGTGCAATGTGGGGCTGTTCTTCTAGTACTTCTTGTGATACAAAAATATAAATGACCGTCTCCTGCTTCAAAAAATAATGGAAAACTTAGAAGATCATGGGCACTGTTGAGGTCAGACCTGCAATTAGTGTAGGATCCTACTTCCAGTCTGATAGTGAGGATTTTATCAGTGACTTCTGTCAGAGCAGCATTTGGCTTGTTCTGCGGGGTCTTGTCAGCACCCAGATGGAAGAAGTGATTTCTTCCTAAGCTTTCTAGAAGAAACTAGACAAGCAGACAAAATCCTTGTAACTTATAAATAGCATCACATAATGAAACCAGTACTTCTTTTTCCTAATCCCTATTGCTCTTTAGACTTAAGCACCAGAAGACTTTCAAGCAGTTTAGTTCTAGAGCCATAGAAAGGCACTTGAATATATCTATAGCCACGACCGGGAAGCAGAACAGGGGGTGTGAATTTTGTTTTTATCCCCTGACCTCAGAAAAATTGGTTCAGTAAAAGGGATTGCAGCAGGGACCTCTCTGCATGGAAGGAGATGCCTGTTTTGAGGCATCTGACCTACTCCACAGGCCCAGAGGAAGGAAGCCTTGGGCCCTGGAGGGTCAGGCCAGCGGCGGGTCCTGGCCTGAGGTAGGCAGGCCTAAATAGGGAGCTCTGTTTGGAGCAGTCTGGGAGAGGCCTTTCTGGGCATGTATCAAGAAAGCCAACAGTCTCAGTTTCATTCCTCTTTTCTTGTTTCTCTTCCCAGAGAGGCCAGTGTCATCATGCTCAAACTGAACGTAGTCCCATGCCTAGTGAAGGTTCAAGGTATGACTCCAAAATGATTCCAAAAAAAAAAAAAAAAAGTCTGTCAAATGAGCTAGTTCATTTTCAGAGTGTTGAGGTGTTTGATGTGGAAAATGTTCAAATGAGAAAGATAAAGAATAAGAAAACAGAACAAAAGAAAATTTGGTAGTGATTTATTGTGCATTCCTTCTCATTTTGTATTCCCTTGTCCTTTCTAAGAAGAGAAAGGGTAGAAAGAAAAGCAAAGGTAAGCACAGTTTTCTTAACCAAGTACATGATCAGGGAGTGCTTTGGGATTTCAGCTGGCTACTTTCTTCCCACGTAAGGGCATCCACGTTAATGGTTGTCACCAAATTACAACTGATGAGTCAGAGGAAAAAAGCAAATCAATAATGAAGTTTATAAATTTGCTTTAAAAGCAGCCAGAGGATATCTCCTTTGAGGGATGAGAGTGAGCCAGGAGCCAGCTTTTCTCTCATTTGGTTGTAAAACTTTTTTAGCTTTGTGATTCACAGGTTAACAAGTATCAGTCCAGTGGCATTAGAGAGAAAGACACTATGTATGTTGCGTGCACTTGAAGAAGACACCATGTTGCTGTGTCATTCCCCATCACCTATCATTTGTTTGTCTTCTTTCATCTGACTGTAAAATCTGGGCTGGGGTCTTCTATTTGAAATGGCTCCAGCTGTGCAGGATCCAGTGTCATGACTCTTCTGGCAGCCCATTTGCACTATTCCATGTTGGAACAGGAGCAGCTGTCCTGTCTCCTGTCATGCATTGGCAGGATGAGCAGCAGCAACTCAGTGTTGGGCTGTTTGCAAGCACGGGAGGAACCCTGGTCTGTTGGAGCTGTGTTTGGCGTTCAGGCAGCTGCTCTCTCAGAACAGAAAGCCGCAGGCTGAATCTGGTCTACAGGCCATCGGTGAAACCGTGCTGTGCTGTGCCAACCTGGTGCAGGTGGCCTTCTAATGGGGGCCCAGGCTCACTGGGCTCTGAGCTCTAGCATAATATACATAATATTAATTAGGAAGACTCTTATCACGCTTTTCTAACAATCTTAATCTCATTTTCCATGCTATGCTGGTCTCTGAGGAGTATCTTGCTTTTCTTCCTGTTAGTTGAGGGCATCATGAATCCTAAAATTCAATGCTTTATTTCTTTTTTTTTCCAGTAGAGAAGTGTGTATGTTAGGAAACATAGAAATGAGAGACAGACATAGCCTCCCATCTTTTCAGTTCTTTAGCTACCTTATTCATGCTCAGATTGTTATTGTTCACACTGTCCTCTGCTTTGGAGAAATTGTGATGAAGGCTGTGGAGCTCTGCAGAACAAGCAGAGATGCCTTTTATCCACCCTGAATATTGTATTAACACCTAACACCACTCACCGTTTAGACAGGTCTAAAGCTATGAAGTGTTGTTCAGTTTATCCTGGGAACCAGTCAGTCTATGAAACAGTTAATTAGAAATTTACCCCAGATCTTATATTTTTCTTACTAAGTTAAACTCTATATTCCCTATGATTAGGATATACATTTTCATGTTTTTATTATATTGTTTCAGAACAGAGAGGGCTGCCTGCTAGTGTAAGACAGAATCACAGAATGGTTGAGATTGGAAGGGACCTCTAGAGATCATTTAGTCCAACTCCCCTGCACATGCAGGGTCACCTAGAGCATGTGGCACAGGGTGGCATCCAGGTGGGTTTGGAAGATCTCCAGTGAAGGAGATTTCACAACCTCTCTGGGCAGCCTGTTCCAGGGCTCTGCCACCCTCACTGTTAAGAATTTTTCCTTAAGTTCCTGTGGAACTTTGGTGCTTCAGTTTGTGGCTGTTTCCTCTAGTCCTGTCAGTGGCCACCACTGAAAAGAGGCCAGCCCCATCCTCCTCACTGCCTCCCTTAAGGTATTTATAGACACTGATCAGGTCCTTTCTCAGCCTCTCCTCATAGGGCAGATGTTCCAGGCCCCTGGTCATCCTCGTGGCCCTGCGCTGGACTCTTTCCAGCAGCTCCACATCCCTCTTGTACTGGGGGGCCCAGAACTGGACACACTACTCCAGATGTGGCCTCACCAGGGC
>JAUBNY010000346.1:3021843-3032915 GCA_032275445.1 Crypturellus soui
GCCCAAGAAATCAGGCTACTGATCTGGCTGCATGTTTAATGGACGTTCCTCCATTCTTCCTCCAAAAACTTTCAGATTTTCAGGCCTGGATGTATGCTTAATGGATGTATGCTTGGACTATTTGGGATGCTACAGTAAGTGCAGCATTTCCTGGGTCTAGAGTGCTGATTCTGCCAAACCATGTGAAATGGTGTGCAGTGGTTTTACAGTGGAGACTTTGGTTCACTGGGGACCGTGATAAAATCATTAAATTAAATCGTTCAGTGGAGAGCAGAATCAGTATCACATAAATTGGGCGGCAAGGAAAAAAAGGAAACATGCATTTATTATGTATGACATTTTAGACTTAGTGGAAACATTTTTTTGTGTTTCTTCTTAAGATGAAAAATTGCCTTCATGGTAGGCCAGTTTGATCAGGGACCGTGTAACGGAACAGAAACACTTTTAATTTTAGTTCAGATTGAATCAAGCCCAAGTGATCAGTATCTTAACGGGATGAACCTCTGACATTTGTAGGCAGTCTTTCATGTGACAGAGGTTAACAATTTAGTTCCATTCTCAGTGGACTAATTTCACATTAAAAACTGTTTTCTCCAATTGATTAATTTTGGGGAAGTAAAAAAAGAACTTGTAAACTGGCCTTGTTCACCCGATAAGATGATTAACATGGATTATATGTGAATGAGAGATTTACAACATAGCAAAAAAAATCTGAGTTTCTAAGGGATTCATCAGTATCTAGTTTTCCAGACTAGGGAAAGCACACTGATTATTGTTAAGCCTCTCTTTAAGGGAAGTGGTGTATGCCATTGCATGCCTGTTCATCAGTGCTTCCCTAATAACTTTGGGACCTGTTGTGCAACTTCAGATTCAAGTTTGATGGAGAAGAATAGAATTTTCACAACATCTGTGAACAGCCCCAGCATGGCGGGCTTGAGCCCTGAGCTCCCATCCTCTTTCTCCTCCCGCCAGGGAGGCAGCGCCTGCGCAGACATCGCTCCCCTTGTCTGGATAGTGAGATCCATGCCAGGATGGGGACATGATATAAGTGGAGGCATTTTGCAGAATTGGGGGCTGATCCGCAAGTGCTGTGGGCCACAGTAAGCTTCTGCAGGGCCGGAAGAAAAGCTGAGTCTGTTATTAAAACAGTGGAGGGAGGTAGGATTACCGGACATGTAAATTGTGTCATTTGCAGAAACGCAAAGAAAAAATTGCAAGTATTTCTTTTTGCATTGTGCAGAATTGAAATGTTAAGCAATATGGAGATGCCCACCAGGTATAAAAAAGATATTTATTTTGCATTACTGTTAGAAGTCTACATTATTCCTGACCTTATTTTACAGGTACTTCCTTAATATTAAAAATGATAAATATTCTTACAGTATTTCAAACATAAAAATGTACTGCCTTTAATCTTTCAGAGGCTTTTAGAGCCTCTGTGTTGTATCATGCATAATAATAAAATCTGAAACACAAATGCACTCTTTTGTTTTTAGCTATTTTATAGCATGCCATTTAAGTAGTGTTATATTTCTTCCTGGGGCTTCATACTAGTATCGTGTGATAATATTATTTTGAATATCATATTTATTTTTGTTAGAGGAATAAATTAGCACCATGGGGATTTGAGAAAGAATTATCAGTGACTGTTCTTTTCATCTTCTGGACAGGGTTCTCAACTCTTTGCATGTTATTTATCATCCAGTTACCTGGAAAAAAGTTTAAGGCAGCTCTATTCCATATATATGTAAGGCATGACTAAAGACTGTTTGGTAGCTCACAAGGAGCAGCTTTTTTGTTATGTAAGTATAGCTAAATTCAGATCTCTTTGCAGTTCTTGAACATGCACTAACTACCTGAAAGGCCTGTAATGAAGAATCACATAATTCATTTAATCGCTGCTGCACATGAGAGAAGCAAGGGCAAATGCAGGTTCTTGCCTTTCCCAGTAAATCCAGGCCTAAGAAATATATTTTGAAATGGTGACAGTTTTATGTTCCTTGGAGTAGGAATGAATTATTCTTTCTGTGGTAGATGAATGAGAGTATAGAATGTGATACAGCCTGCTATGATGCCCAAAAGTCAGCAGTCAGAAAACTTAAATGATGCAGAACTAGTAATTTTCAGCAATCTTTCTTTCTATTGATTTGGCTGAAAATTAGATCAGAACCTTGTGGCAGTTCTTGGTACATTTTTATTAAATTCTACAGTGGCAGATTGAAGGTCTCCATATACAGAGGTGAATAGGGTTCTTATCATAAATCTGCCTAGCAGGTTGACTACACTTGCTAACTCTACTCTCCAGAGTAAAGGGTGGTTTCCTTTTTATATTAACAGAAATATTTTACAGGTCTTTGACACACCTAAACTTGGAGGCCCTGAATATATCATTTGAGTGTGATTCTCTCTGGTAACCCTTTTTGGTTTGATACTTTCATTTTGGCAGAGGCTTTTATTGTAGCTATTTTTCCAAACTGTAAAATTGTCTTTCTGAGCACATTTATTAGTTCTAGAATATATGTGAGTGAAAGAGTCTGGAAGGAAGAGTCTTCCTTCCTGGAAATATTTGGTCTGAAATGGGAAATACTTATCTAGCCTTCTCTGAGTCAGTAATTTTCTCTGGTCAGTGTTGAAGAACATTCTTTTTAATGGATAAATAGGATTGACACTATCTTGCTGAAATCTAGCCTAATAATATATTAGTGTATAACTGTAATGCCAGCTGTCATGTGCATGGCTGTCACATGCATGCTCCTCTCACATAATTCACCTTCCCTGCTCGTGTGAATGGAATCCACCCCTTCACGCAAGCCCTTAACCATTTGGGATTGTGACCAACATGAGATGCGTCTGGAATAGGGAAGCCCCACACAACCTGCTCTGTCTAATGCTCAAAGTATATAAGAAAAATCTATTTACAGGCCAAACATGTTCTCAAGGACTGCATTGAAAGCTAGTAATTAATGATCTCATTATTTTGTCCTTCCCCGAGTTCTTAGTGAACAGAGTTTTAAACCTATATGTCAGTGCAGTTGGAACTTAACAAAAGAGCTCTTAGTAATGAATGGCAAACAAGCAACTTTTTGATGCTGAATGTGGAGTAAAATTTACCGGTTTCTGCAAAATATTGGTTGTCATTTAAATATTTTTCTATTTGCAGGGGAACTTATTTAATTGCCCAATTTTCTGCTAAGCAGATAAGAGGCAGGTTTGCAGTTCAGAGTGGTGCTAACTTGTTCTCTAATAACACATTGGCTAGACCACTATATCTCACATAGAAAGGCAGTTACAAAGAACTTCTTATATTTCTAGCGCTGTAGTGTACGGCTGGACAAACTTAGAGGTAAAAAGATTTTTTACAATATGGCTTCTGAAACAATACTAGCAAAACCACTTGGAAAAAATTCTAAATAAAGGGCAATTTAATCAAAAAGAAAAGCCATTTTCTTTGAGACTTTCAGAAGTAACAAAATGACATTTCAGACATTTTACAAGGCCTCATTTTAAGAGGAGAATATTTTCGGAAAAACAGAAGTTTCCACAAGCTCCTGTCAATGTTGAATATGGTCTTTGGTAGCATTTTGGTTAACTTTCAAATTTTACTGACTTCTCAGACTTTCCAGTTTTTCTGAAAGAATCAAAACTTGTCCATGCCAAACAAAACCCCATACAAGGAATTCTGTCATCAGTGAAACGATTTGCCTACTGATTTCCTGTGACAGGAATTCCTATATTTTTGTTTTAGTGGTTCTTCAGTGGTGTCTGAAAATGCATTTTAAGAAATGTTGCCTCCATTTAGTTGTATTTCAAAATTCCCACTCCTTTCTGCTACTGCTGTGTATATTACCATTATAAATGGTGATGGTTTATGCAATGCATGCTTCATCTGTGTGTTCAATCTCCCAGTATCCTGTCCAAGCACTTCCATATGACTGGCTCTTCTGCATCTAGAGAGGGGCTGGAACTGGTGCAGAGCAGATGGTTGGGCTCCTTAGTTCTCCATCACGTGGGGAACACCTTCTAGTATCTGCACACTGTGGCGCTTCTTGGAAAGCTCATGGACTACAGGGATCTCCCAGTCGATGAATCCATCACAGATTTCAGTGTGTTCCCAAATACAGGTGCTCTGTTGCCTATATTTAATGCAGGCTACTGTTGGTGTTGGACTTGCTGCTGCCTGACAGTGGCATAACCCAGGCTGTAGAAAACCAAAGAGTTTAATGCTCTCTTTGCTACTTCTCTGACGAATACTGTTTTTTAGATGGAAAAAAGCAGTCACTATTGGTATATCTGCAAAATCTTTGTGGCATTTTGCAGGAAAAATGAATGACAGTTTATAGCCTGAAGATATTACTCTTATAGAAAACGTAAAGTCTACTACAAGTATGAGTGGCAGGTTTGCTACTCTCAAAGTACATGCAGAACCACTCTTGGTGGTAGATATCTTCTGTGATTACTTTTTTTTAATGAGGAACGTGTTTGCTAAAGTAGCTTCCTGACATTAAAGGAAAAAAAAAAAAAGAAAAAAAAAAGGAAAATGCAGAAGGAATAAGCTCCAAGCTGCCTTACAAATTCCTTAAAGAATGGGAAGAGAAGTTAAACAGCTAATGTAAAACTCAATTAGTGTTTAAAGTAAACATTAGATTTATAATATTCCAATAGTGTGAGATGAATTTATGTGTTTTTGTGCTTGCTTTGTGTCTTTCTAACACAGCATCAAAAACTTTCCAGTACATATTTGACTTACTACATAAATTGTTACTTAGCACACAAAAAAAATGAAAGATTTCTTAAAGAAAATATTCTGGTTCTGTTTCCTGGAACTGTTCAGTCCACAAACTTAGATCTCTGTTCTGGTGTTTTCAAATATTTCTGTGTTGGCCACATGTCCTGTGTTTTACTGGAACTGTGTTCTTGCTGCAGCTATGGAGCAATATTCTTATGGCTTGGGTAGGCTAATGGTCTCTTCCCTAGAGACTCTCTAGCTCTCTTCTCTGCTTTCTGTCCTTGACAACACAAGAAAAAATGTTAAAATTTTTGGAGAAGGCATATGTGTGCATCTCTGAATATAGATTCTTTTTAGCTTTATTTTTTTAGCTTTATTTTTGTGTTTCATCACTTGTTTTACTATTTTCTTCCATTTTCTTATGATACAAATGATACAAGAAAGTTGAATTTTCTAGCTAATACAATAATAGAATATAGAGAGACCTAAACTAGATAATCCTTTTGAAGTTTTCAAGAGGTTTTCTTTGTGAAGGTCTTAAGGGAAAGGCCATGCATGTAGGCACATGAAAACGGATACTTAAAAGGATTAGGTAAAAAAGCACAAGAAGGCTTTACAGAGGATTCTCATGAAAAGGAAGCAAATTATCACTAACAGATTTGACAAAAGCTATTAAAAATCTCAGAAGTCCTTGCTTTTCTGAGTTGAAGCTTAAATCTGAGTGCAATGTGAGCCTTTAGAAATGTTTTGTCTAATATATTAATACTAAGGTCACATTTTTATATACGGCTGTTTTGATATTAATTAATTAATATATAATCTTTATATATCTTTAGAGCTTGGTAAATTTAAGCTCTTCAACATGTATAACAGACTTCACATTTTTATTTAAGGAGGACTGTGTGTACTGTATTGTCAATCAGAAGCCAGCTCTAAATAGGTAGTGGGTAGACTGACTCCTGCCTTCCTACAGTTAATCATCTTTCATCTTGGTTCCATGTTTCTTTTCCAGTGATTATGTTTTGCATGATGCACTTTTCTTATAGCATTCTATGCACTAGATTCATCAAAAGAATAATAGATATTACAAAAAAAGAGTTTTTTTCTGCGTGTGTGTGTGTGTAGGTTAATTTACATTGACTTATTTTTGCTATAAACCTCAAAGGCCCTATGGCTGGTCTGAATCGTTCTTCTGAGTAATAAAGACTGAATGTGGCTTTTTCAAGAGTTAATCATTATGGCTTAGGCATTAGTGAGTTCAAGAGTATTTTTTTTCCATCACGGTTCTCTTTCTCCTCTCAAACTGTGATTTAGACTGAAGAAATGAATGTTGATCTGCAAAGCTCATCTAAAATTCTGTGCATTTTTCCACAAACTTAAATGTAGAGAAATTTAAGCAAATTGCCTCACTCTGTTTTGTAGGCCACAATGAAACAGTGAAGTGAGATAAAGCTGAAATAATCTTCTGTCCCTCCTTATTACTTTGTGAATTGAGATACTCAAGTCACACTTTTGTATGACCTGATGCAATACTGGCTGCCTGGCCTTGTAAAATGAAAGCAGTAGGTTGACAAACGGCCACTTTCCCAGTGACTCAGTGGATCAGTTCAGGTAGCAACAGTTACCAGTAATGACACTGATGGTGACCCTAGGGCTCATTACGCAAATATGAAAGGGGAATATCCTATAAGGGTTCCCTAAGTCTTCTGGGGAAGACAGCTCATGTTGTAACCACTCTTGGAGCACTTCCCTCCTTCGCCTGGGCCCAGCGCAGCCCCAAGGAGCCGACCGCCCTGCAGCCCCCAGCCAGCTGCGTGAGTAACGTGACCTGCCAGCACGGAGCAAGAGCAGGCGGCCCAGGGGCACGCTGCAGAAAGTACAACATTTTGATTATTTGCTAAGCACATTTAAACTATCAGGATTTGTGTGGTTTGTTACAAGGATTTTTTTTTTTAAATAGAAATAGGATGTTCTCTTTCTGGAGGAAAAGGGAGGATGAGAATAATGGAGTTTCAGGACCCATCTCCCATGTGTTTCTGGGCTACAGTCCTACAGATGTCTTTCATTTTTACATCTCTCTGAATCTGTGTCTGGTTTTGCAGACTTTTTTTCTTCAAATGTTATTTAAATGGATTACTGGATTTGAAGTCATAATATCAATTTCATTCATTTATAACATCAGCAATTAAAAAAAAGAAGATTCATAAATCATCAAATCATCACAAATAGTCAGGCTTAATAGATTTACTACTCAAGACGGTGATTTCCCCATACTCTTATATGTGGTCCTTTTTTTCTTACTCTTTTTTTTCTTGCCTGATAAAGATGCAGCTGCCAAAGAAAAACAGAAAACATCTTCAAACGCTAAGTGTCTCAGATGATGTGAAGCGAATGACTTTGTAAACAATGTTGTGTCTAAAGTTTTTATCTATTTCTGGGATTGCAGCCGATATATATATATATAAATATCCAAGTTTTTACAAATAGTTGGATTGTAAATATTTTGGAAGAAACCTCTTTTGTTCAGCTTAGAGGGCTTTTATTCAAGAGAAAGTTCTATGGCTCTTACTGTTTTTCTGTAGTCTTCTCACATTTCAGAAAATATACTTCTAGTTCTATAATATCTATAGTTTTCCTTTATTTTAACAACTGCTTAAGTTTGACAGGCATTTCCATAATATATAGTTTACCAAAGATAAAATTAAAACTCATGGAGTTGAAGTACAAATGGTAGAATAATAATACTCAGCATTACTGATGAAAGGGAAAGATGTTACAGCTGTTCTAGTTCTAACCAACCATTACCCAGGCTACTATTAAGGTTGAAATTAATAACTATTGTTTTCTTTAACATTTGTTTGTTCCTTATATTGTACAGCAGTTGTAAGCTTCGTTTGAAAGAAGTGAATTTAAGCCTAGTGCCAGTAAGTGCAGAGTTTGACATAAAATAAATGGGTCTTGGAGACTAATACTGAAAAGTGTAGAATGATTGTTATATTTTACTGTCAGGAGGTTTTACTATGTTAGGAAATAGTTCTTAAACTTATACTTTAGAAAATTATATTGTTAATGGACAATTAATGACAAACTGTCATGTTTTAAATGCTTGTAATTAAAAAAGAAGTTTGGAGTGTTGAGGTTGAGTTTTCAGTGTCTTAGTTTATTTTCCACTCCAGGTAGTAAATTCTGAAGCAAACCTGTAAAACTATTAAATGTCAGAAAAACAATAGAATTATGTTGTATCATCCCGATGTTGTACTGAATAACTTGTTACTTCAGAAGTTTCCTACTTGAGATGTGTTGTTTGAAAACCAGTTTTCAGAGTCCCTAAGACTTACCATACTTATAGGTACTTAACACGGAGCTATGAATAGAGTCTAAAATTAAACATAGCAAAGTGAGTCCTCTTGTGTATGTAGCTGTGTATGATCAAGTTATTTTTAGCCACATACCCTCAGGGATAGTTTGTGAGCGGCTAGAATTTATAGAAATATTCCTTATAGATGAGAATATTCTTATATTCTATCTAGGTCAGCAACTGCAGAAGGATTAAACTCCAAATATCCTAACACCTCCGCCTGATTGTTTTATAATAAAAGCAGCTCAAATCCATCATTGCAGGGAGAAAAGCAGAGCATGGAAGTACAGTCAGTACTCTCAGTATAGTCAAATGATTGTGATTTTAAACTTCTAAAGATAGTGTGCCCTTTAATGGGAAGGTTGTCGCGGTTGCAAGAAAGAAATGTCTGTTTGCACAGACATACAGCATATGAAAATAAATAGGATTCAAGAGCTTAATGAAGTCTCTTGAAAAAATACCACATTTACAGTCTTGTAGACAGTCATCAGGTGACTGAAGGCAGGTCAGATTTTGTCCTGAAATAAACCAGAGTTCAGTAAAAAGAGTAGTTAGCACACTTTGACTAAACTACCTACAAGTGGTAAACCTTTAGTTAGTGTCTAAGTGCTTGAGTCTTTTATGACACCTGCGTAAATTGGAGTTCTTGTTTCTAAAGCATTCCTAACCTCATGATCACCTACCTGAGTAATTCTCCATTTGACTATTAACACAACTTAGAAAGCCTGTGTAGAATAGGAATGCAGTGCTATTGCAGAAAGCAGTACAGTCATGGAAGTGAGCTGGAAATTTATGTAGCCTGCTTCTGAAGTGAGCACTCTGCATTACATTATGCACTTATGTTATATTAGATCTTAGAAGCATCTGAAAAATTGAAAGTAGTGCCAGTGTAGCTGTTTCCTTGGATCCACTGAGCCAGAAGGTATGGTACCAAGGCTGATAAGGATGGAAGTGCACAGAGCTGAAGATAGCTGGGTGATATCTGCCACTGTGAGTCAGAGGAGGTTTGAGAAGAGGAAGTCAAAGCAGAAGTTATGTAAAGGTTTTTTCAATCATGCTGGAAGGACTGAGAAAGATTATTGGATGGAGGTAAATAGCAGAAGTTAGAGGAGACACTATAATGTGAAAAATGAAATGTAGTAGAGAAAGGAGGCATTTGGTAATAGTATATTTGAGCAAGGATCTCAGTAGAATTTTCTGTAGGATTCTAGTTCTGGGGTGGTAAGATATTAGTGGTAATTTGTGATAAGATATGAATGACTTTTTAAAAGTAATTGAATGTACATCTAAATTTATTTTTAAAGGCAATCTGTAATGGCTTGCATATTAAGTAATCAAGAGAACTAAAACAACACAAGCTCCCTCTGCTTTTAGAACTTAATTATAGTAGGATTTTATTAATGCTTTACATTGTCTTTATATAAGACTAAACGAAAACCCACGTGTTTATGAATTCCAAAAACCATCTGAGAAGAGCTGATCACAAGTGAATGTTATGGAAGTATATGTGTATCACAGACCAGTAATTGAAAAAGTAAATTATGAATTTAACAGTCTAACTGAATTCTGTTTTTATTCAGTTCTAGATACTGACTCTGGATTTGTACTGAAACGGACTCCATGTTATTAAAGGTTGGTGACTTCTTTTTTCAGTTCTAACATCTAGTTTTAAAATAATTATTTATAAGAATGTTTAAGTGATTAGGTGAAAGATAGGAACTGCTTATTAGCAAAAAAAAAAGCAATAGAAAATGTAGCAAAAAGATAATTAATTTAGAAATTTATGCTGGATTAAGACACAAAAGCAGTGTTGTGTTTTTGACCTCATCTACATGGTTCATTTTCAAATGCTAACACAGACATTAAGGTTTTGGCATTAAGTCTATATTCAAGTATTTTTGACTGAAAGATTTCTCTTGTTGTGATGACAGGATCATAAGACCTGGTCAATATTATTATTGACTATTCAGATAGATAGGATCTATTAGCTCTACAGTGTCTGTCTGGAATGTATAAGGTGGTACCTGGTGGTCGTCAGAGGAGGCTAAAGCCTTTCCCGGTCTGGCTTCAAATAAACATATTGCTGTAAGCCCACACCTCACTGAAGGGTGTATTTGTTATTTGAAGATAAGCCAACTGTCTGTCTGTAGTGTCATGTTATGCCTGCAATCAGCCAGCCACACCATGTGTCTCTGATGTACTAGTCTAGTACAACAAAATACTGTTGAATAGTGAGGTATGCAGTGATAGCTAAATTGGGCAAAGTGGTTTCTAAACCAGCTAGATTGCTTAGATTTTCATTAGGATGTCGGCAGGCATGATTTTTTCCCCTGAAGATCACCTAAACCATGGCATTAGATTAATGTAATGTTCCTAATATTAGGTAAGAATAAACAAGAACATTTTAATAAATTTTGGAAATTGCTTTCAGTATGCTGGTTGAGATGCTTTCAAAGACATCCCCTATCATTTTGCATCCTAAAGACAGAACATAACTTTTTGGCTTAAATTTATTTATCATGGAAACTTCTGATTTCTGTATCTTTTACACTGCATTATCCCATTAATCTTTTGTTGCTAAACAAGGAAAATCTCTTAGAGCAGTGCTGTGATGAAGCCTGTAGGTGCCTCCTCCTCATCCAGATCCTTTTGGGAGTTGGAACTTCGGTGCTTTTGACTGATAAAGCAATATAAATATAAAGAAAACAATGCTAATACTTCCTGAACATTTTTGTGTGCTGGAAATATTATATCTTTGAAGTTGTTTTGCATACTGCTTCAGTTTTTTTAACGAACATTTATGTAGATCAAACTTTTTTTTTTTAGTCAGAGTTAGCTAATCTATCTGAAAAAAAAAAAGTAGCTGGGAATCTCAGCTACTCTTCATTGTTATACAGTCAATCATCCATCCGGCTGTTTTATATGCTTCCAAATTTCATTAACATGATTTTTTTCAGTACTATATTGTTTGGTGCCCATAAAGTGGCA
>JAUBNY010000346.1:3036792-3053683 GCA_032275445.1 Crypturellus soui
AATCAGACACAAAATTATATATCCTTTTTGTCCAATTTATACCTAATTGGTAAGTTCATCTTTTTCACTATATCTGTAGACAATGAAAAACTAGGATATGTTGTCACATTAAGTATTTATTATAAAGAAATTTACTGAAAAAAAACTTCCTTCCTGAAAAAAATAACTCTAGTTCATTCATTTTTCTAGTCCATTTCTTTTTTTTTTTGATATGTAAATTTAGTTGGTTATGTACCTGGAAAGTAACACACAGGTATTTCTTCAAAAAAACCCACAGAACTTTCAAGCTCAAGCTTTAAGTTTCAAGTTAAACAACGGTTGTGTTCATATACCATTTTCCAGCTGTGTCCATTACTTTATTAGTAGTGGGCTGAACTCCCCATCTTGCAGAGAATATGTAGTGTGCACCAAATGATCTTGCTGGACTCTGACGTCTTAACATATGTGAATCTTTATACATAGCTTCAAAGATAACATGTTTTTTCATTATAATGAGTTTAACTCTGCAGAGTTTCCTAAAGCTTCCTAGAGATATGCAAAGTTGTAATTATTCATAGATGTTAAGGCACAAAACAGTCCCTGGACAATGCAAGCCACAGAACTTTACCTGCTAATTTATGCAGATACATGCATTAATTTGAACTGCATTTTTTTCAAAGCAATCTCAGTAAGATGTTGCAGTTGTTGATTTTTTTCCACTATTGAAAATCTAACTATAAAGGGAGTCTAGATGAAGAGATCAAAGCTTAATATTTACAATATAGACTTTTAATGGTGGGTTAGGTGTATGCCAACCTGTGTAGGTATTATTAAATCTGATTTTGTCTGCCAATTTTTGTGGAATATGCCATTTCCTGTTAGCCATCTCTGAGACAAAAAGTAGATAGCTTAAACTTCTTTAAATGTTGCCTGAGGTAAGTTTTGAGAATTAAGTAGCCCATATATATCTATATCTATAGATATAACTTTTCTTTCCTGTTAAACATCCTCTTTAGGTGTTGACCCAGGACTAACCAGAGGATATCAGTAATGACTTTGCTAATACCATACTGGTCTTAGTTATACCCAGTATTCAAAGAATAATTTTGTATTGGTAAATCTTCTGTTTATCTCTCCAGGGATGGTCATCACAACTTGCACTAAAAATTCACACCATCAGTGAAGGTTCAGCTAGTTTCCTGGTTATTGTTGAGGTCAGTTCAGAGCCTTTCAGGCTCTTAAAAAAGGGTAGCAAAAACATGTTTCCTGATAGCTGGGAATTGGTTCAAAATTTGATCCAAATATGAATTATGAACAGATTCACTAGTGTCTACCTGATTTTGCAGATGGTGTATAACACCTGCTAAGTGCCGTGTTCTCTGATCTCAATATCTGTTTCAATAATCCAAATTTATAATAATTTGAGTATCAGAATTATATTCCCTGTTTCTCTCACATGCACACATGTACATATATACAAACAGATATGTGCATGCATGCAGGTAAGTGTGTACCACACATATGCTCCCACATACATATGAGCAAGTTAGTTTCTGACTGTAGAAGTCTCTTTCGGATGATACCTGTTTTTGATACTCAAGTGGATAACACTGGTTTGGGAATTTTATTTTCCTCTACCTAGAAGAAATTTCATCAAATATGTATAAACCTCAAGAGATTCTCAAATATCTCTTTATGACATATTTGAATATTTCATAGTAATATGGAATATATAGTCACCACTGTTATAACCTTTAAAAATCTCTCAGAAAGTAATTCATGTTCCCTTAAGTACAAATCATTTCAAATGCCATAAAAACAGTCAGTGGCAAAAACAACATTAAGTTTTCAGTGATGACTACTACACGTAAATTAGATTAGGAATCACTGTGCTGCTGCTGAAATAGCACAGAGAAGTCTAATAATACTTTGAGTAACAGTTGTTATGAATTCTGCTTCTGAGTACTCATCAGATATGGACAGGAGAGAGGCCATCTGCTGTCTACTCTGTGCTTCTTTCCAATGAGAAAAATGTTGGCAGCTGATGGAAAACGAGGAAAATTCTGTTTTGCCAGCAGTCGTATTGGCTGTTTGTTCTTCCAGGAAATAAGCTGTGTTTGAGTCCCACAGCTGGTTTCTGAATATCTAGTTGGGATTGGTTTTGGTTGAATCTTGTAATGAACTTAATAGACTTGAGTCCAAAATCACCACAAACTCTTTGACTGATGAACACTTTTGGAGAGCTAGCCACAGGTTTCATCTGAGTAGTGGCAAAACAAATTTGCTTAGCCAAAAAAAAATAATTGGAAATGGTCTTTTCTCAGGAGAAACAATGGCCTGCAGGGACTGCTTGTTTGTAGTTGAGACAAGTCCTTTTTGAAGTTAAATTTCTTTCTAGGACTCTGTCAAAAATAGCTGCTAAAGATGTGAAGTTATGCAAGATGACTTATGTGTACTGCTGTCAGATACAAAGTGACAGGTGATCTAATTGGTACAAGTGTTTCTTAGGTCTTTTTTTTTTTTCTTCTGGATTTTTTTTTCATTCTTTTCCTTTCCATACACCCACATTTTTCTTAGATCTTTTATTTCTGTCATTTGCTATTCTTTTCCTTCTGGCGTAAATAGTTCTACTGAAACCCATTGCTTATTAACCTCTCATTAGAAACAAGGTTTTAGCAAGGATCTTTCTTTCTTGTCTATGTAGCAGTAATTCTCTTCTCCTTTAAGACTTGTCTGATAGAAGCTCTTTCTTCCCACCAGTTCTCTACAGTCTTTATGGGTTTCAAGCAGCTGTTTATAACCTAAGCAACTGCTCACATCTGTGTGCGGATTTTTGCCATATAAAACATCTGACATCCAATGAGCAATTTTTCTGTGTGGAGTGAGGCATTGTTGGTGCCAGGCCTGCCGTTTACCCCATCTCTGCCAGGTCAACAGGTACATCATTTCCACTGTCTCTGTATTAGGTCAACATGGAAAAAAGGGGAAATGGCAGCAGATTTCAGGTCATTGCTGTAGGTCACAGGTTGTTTTGTAATTTCAAATTGTTCGTACTTCTGCTTCTTGACGGAGCTTCAAGAAATAATAAAATTTTCTAAATTAAAATATTCTTCTGCAACCCCAGCATTTGACTCAATAAAGAATTCAGTCTTTAATTAATAAGTAATTAAAAAAAAAAACAGAATAAAAATGTATGTTTCATTTTACTGTGGTGTCAAAGATTCAGCCTTATTTGTCATTCAAATATATTTTGCCTTAAGAGTAAACTTGCATGAAACCTATGGCTTATTAATTAGGTTATTGATCTATGCTCCTATCCTGTAGGTGTGTATATGTGCATGAATATTCTGTGTATGGATGTGTTTTCGTGCCTGCAGCACTATTTACCTTTTGGTAAAGTATAGATCCAGATTCCTTTTATTAGTTTTGCTAGTGAAATTCAGGCCAGCATTGTGGAACCAGACTGGTCACATCATTGTATGTTATTGTCTTTGAATATTAGATACCTGTTATTGAAATTCCAGTCTTAGGAGACTACAAGTTCTACATTAACACATGCATTAAAGCGCTTTGCTAGAGAACAAGTCAGTTATTAGAATGGATGTAACCAAGCTGCATTAACCTGCTCTATGATATCCACACTGATATCCAATTATCATGAAAATAATTTTGAGAATCACATTTAAGGTGTGAGAAGCAACTATGTATTTCTAAGCAATCTTTCCCTTCCGTGGAAAAGTAGGTTTTACTTCTTAAAGTAAGTGATGTTTGTGCAGGTTGGGAATATGTCTGGACAGATCTGGTGCTGATACTGGTTCTGTGAAAATTATCTTTATCACAACCTTTCTTTTTACTTCAATTTAACTTTATACATTCATTTGTAATGGAATGTGCATGCAATCGCCAAGTGGCAGATGGGACATTGTGACAGAGAGCAAATGACTGTATGTATAAGATAAGAGACTTGTTGCTGGCAATATTACCATTCTGAAAGGAATGATTCCTTTCAGAAATCACCAGAAAGGGACTGAGAATGGAAACATGGAAATTTCCTATGAGGAACCCAAGAACAAGAATCATGTCAGAGAGGTTTTTTTCAGAGAGGCTTTTCGTAGCTGAAAACTAAACAAATAAGGAGACCTTTGTGTCCAGAGTGTTCAGACCAAACCCTGGACTTGTTCTTCAGAGCTATAAGTAATAAAGAATTAATTAATATAATTAATTAAAATTAATATAAGTATTAATTTAAGTAATTAAGAATAAAGAATTATGGTGGTTTTAGAAGGAAAATATTGAAGCAACTTTAGTTCTTAAACAGTGGAAATTCAGAGATCTGCTCTCCAAGTCAGCCAAAACAGAGCTTCATCTTGGAGAACACATGAAAGGGACAGCATTAGGGTGGATAAGGCAGGACTCTTATTTGCCCTTTTCAAGTACAAGATGCAATTAAAACTTATTTACATGATAAAACTAGAGAAATAAACAAATAAATAAAACCCATAAAGGTACTGGTTACAAAATAACTAACAAGGTGGGTTTCTGAGCTGGCCTGTGAAAAACCCTGCTTCAGTTCCTTGTTTTATCTGATTTTAGACATTGTCTTGCAGCTGTGTTCAGATGTAGCTGTAGTAGAAATGGCAGCCAGTTTTTACTTGGACTGAAGCCTGAGAAGCAAATGAGCATAGAAGCTCACAGAACCATCCGAAGTATCCAGTCACCCATTTAGATTGGTTTCTATTTATATGTATGCCTGGAATTAAAAAAAAAAAAAAAATCATTGCAGTTCAAAGACTATTATATATATACATTCTGTATAAACACTATAGTGTGGAAGGTATATATAAAATTCAAAATTTTATTTATCGTTATATATATGTACATTATATATATTTTAAAGTATTCTTTTAATATATTTTTAAATTATATTTTGCTAGACATTTCTGATATTTACATGAGTAAATGTGATAAACTGCCAACATTTTCCTAGAGCTTGTGTTGATAGGACTATTAATACACTGCAGCTTTAATTTAGTGTAACATTCTCACCTGCTTCCTAAGAAATTAAGATCTATGCAGTAACTTTCTGCCTGTCAGTCTTCCCTGCTAGGTTTTGGGCTACTGAGTCAGCTGCTACAGCATAGGAAAGAAGGTCTTGCAGATAATTAAGTTCTTACAAGTTGCATGATATCAGTGACTCAATAAAGGGGAAAAAACTCAAATCAGTTCCCCACGGGGTGAAAGACTGTTAAATATTCTCTTTGGCAGCAATGGACATACACGTACCTGCAGGCTAAGCACAGCAGGTGCTGTCTCCTGCCCAGAAGAGATGTCAGCATGTACATGCAGTGGGTACAGAGGGGTTTTTTTGCTTTGGTTTGGTTAAGGAATGTGAGAGAAATGGGATGCAAGTCTGTAGGAGATGGGATTTCATTACATTTGTTGGTCACAAAACATCTCATTATGTAATTTTTTTCATTTGAGGAAGTGATTGCTATTTATATTTCAGTTTCCAAGCAGTTTAATTACTGAATTTACCAAATATGCGGTTCTTGAGATACCTCTGAGATAGGAATGAGTGGGATATTGAGTCTTTCTATGGTATTTTTAATACACCTAAGCCTTTTTTTCTTCGTATCTTAACTTTAGAACTATTATTTATAAGCCATTTATGGTTTTGCTCTCTGCCACTAGTCTGGCTTCCAGTTTCACAAATCTTTTTAATGTTTCTTTGAACAGATTTGCATTCACTGCAACATGGTAAGCATATAACTGCAGAAGACCATTGCACAAAAATCAGATTTCAGTATAAAGTCACAGTATATTTAAATATTTAGCTATTGGTAATATTCTAAGAGCTAGTAATTTGTGTTCTTATTTTCACTAATATTTACTTACTGTTTTGTGACAAAGGACTTGAATACTATAAATAATTCCTAAAAGTAAACAAAACATAAAATGAGTTCAGAAATCTTGCTCAGAAAACCTTCAATGGCCTAGGGTGTCTTACAAACCAGAACAAAGAACAATAGAATCAGAAATCAAATAATGTGCCTTCCACAGCCTGAGTGAACAGCAACACCTTTCAGTGTGATGTAAAGACTGTTGAATTTGGCTTCCAATAGGCAGTCAGAGATGCAGCTTCCAGACATGTGAGTCACAACTGTGACCTGTGCGCAACTGGTCTGCGGTTGCCTGTTTGAGTCCCTAGTGTGCCAGACAACTCAACAGACTACTGGTGGTAAGACACTGGATGCGGAAAGACTGTTACTACACTTAAACATGAATTATCTCAAATAAAACTAGGAACTTTTTGAAATAAAGTTGAAGAACTAGAGGAGCAAAACCAAACAAAACTAAATGACTTGGCACTGTAAAGGCAATTGAATTTGAGTGGTTTCAAATTTAAGTTAAGATATACAGGGAAGGTTAGTTTGAGCTAGCAGTGTGATTGCCTTTATTGGCAATGATTACAGAGATTTAGAGACCATTTTAGACAATTCATAAAAAAAAAAAAAATAAAAAAGCTCAATGCAGAAAGGAGTGTGTGAGGAGGAGGAAGACAGAGAAGGGTATACACGTCTCATCCTGAACCCTGAACCAGGAGGCGGCTGGAGAGTGACATACAGTGTCCGCATAACCATAGAATTTGGAAAGCCCTGTGTGGGATCTAGCTGCTGCAACACTTGCCTTTCCTGACATCCATCCCACCCTTCTGTTTACTCTCTTCCCTTATAGCTTGGATTATATGAGCTAGCCTATGCAATGCCGCGGCGTGTTTGAGACATCTTATACATTAGCAGCACCCTGTGTATATACCAGGACTGTGGTGTAATTGCAGGGCAGGAGGCAACCACAGCAATTCCTGCTGTCTCTCAGCAGGCTGGGCACAGCTGGGTTGCAGCTGGTTCCATAGCTAGTTAAGTATCTCTGCATAATCCTGCGCTGGATTGCAGAAAGGTAAACTTTATGATCTAGACTATTACTCTCTTTTCCTTTGTAAAGTGTTTTCCTCAAGTTTAGGAGCTATTTAGAAGTGCATATAATTAATGGAATTTCTTTGATGGCAGTTTGGTTTGGGGGTATTTTTTGCTTTTTATACTTGCATTTTCTACTTGTTTCCTGAATCCTCTATATTAACCTTCAACCTGAAGGAGTCAAACAGCCCATTTACCTTCCACCAGCATTGCAGTTTCTTTTCAGGAACTCAAATATAATTTGTTTCAATACAACTAATGATATTTGAAGTCTTATTTTCTGGTGCTGACTGAATTAAATTTAATGGAGTCAAAACATCATTTAGCATGCAAATGGGAAAATAACCTTTATCTTTTTCTCAACTTCCTGACTCTTGCTTATGATACCCTTTTTCTATGCTTCTTACATGCTCCTTCAGGTAAATAAGAGACAGGAGGAGGTGCTATGTTTTGAGATTAAAGGTTCTAAGTGTTTATTAGAAAGATGAAAGCCGTAGGCATTACTTCAGTAACAGTAATAATTGGAGCATGAAGGTAGTGGTGAAGACTAATAAAAACAGGATGTTACAGAAATATGTAGTGGGTAGTGAGGTGGAAAATGGGGATCTGTCTGACCAGTGCACTGCTGTAGAGTCTAGTGTTAGCTGGCTCTTAATGGAGAAGAATAGGGACGTCAGAATCTTTATAGTTTGTTAGGTAACAATTTAAAGGTTTCTGGAAGGTGGATTCCAAAACATCTGGAATATGATCTTAGGTGAAACTTCTCATCCTATGTTTGTTTCCTTATTGTGCTTATTTCAGTTAGTTAGAAGAAGTTGCTTTCTGGCATAGTACAAGTGAAGGCTAGGTGGTATAGGCAGAGCGTTAATTATTAGATACTGATGATGACTATATTTGGCTTCGCATGTATGGAATGAAATGCTTATGAAATAAAATGTATACTGAAAATAAAAGTGGTCTGAAATAGGAATTAAGTAGATCTTGAAAAAGTAAAATGAAAAGATGGTCAGATGTTGAAAATAATTTTTTTAAGAAATAGAAAACAGAAAAGAAATAGGAAGAAAATGATTCATGTTGTTCTCAAACACAGCTTCCTCAGGTAAGATGAGAAGGACTGCAGCCAGGAACAGGAAACCCTTCCAGAAACACTACAGAATCTTGGTTATTTCTTTTGTCCATAACTACTGGAATCAGCTCTTACCCATCTAACTGCTAATGTCACAGAGATGGACAATAAAATATGATCCTGTTTCTTCCTTTTCTACAAATTACAGCTGAACTCCCCAGTATCTATTCCAAGTCTTTTTCTCCGAAGGAGATTGGGCAAGTGTTCTGGAAAGATTTTAGGATTACATTTGTAATGCTTCTACTTGATTTTTCCATTATAGGCTTAACAAAGCCAAGATTATCTTAATTCAAACATGTCAGTCCTGTTGAAATCCACTTGGCCATTTTCATGATGCGAATTAGCATTTTTAAATGCCTTGCTGGATCATGGCCCAGATGATTATTATCTCTTTCAAATGAACATTTTAAAGCTTCCTTGATCATAATAATATGGGAATTATACCAATAATTATTAATTAATAGTATTCCTCTATAAGTTCCCCTGTGGTTCTAACAGTTAATAAGAGCCTTAGTTCCATTGTTTCTTAAAAGGTACTTTAGCAATTTTAATGCAATTTATTTACTTTATTGCCTACTGGTAATACTATTATTTCTGGTAAAGGCATATGCTTTGAGACCTAAAGGTGAAATGTTTTAATAACACATGATTAGATGATGAAGCCTCAAAACTTCTCTGTTGAGAAGAACATGTCATTCTTCATTGATTTTTTTTTTAATTACTCTTTACCTGGATATATTGCTCTATGCCCAGATAGTTCTTTAAAATATCGCTTTAAAATTAACACTTAGATGTTTTTTATTCTTCTTCACCTCTAGTGTTTTTATTCTATCTTCCTTTTGCTATGACAAATTAAAAGTTTTTTTCCTTACCATCTTTTTAACAAGTCCAGTACAGCAGAAACCTGCTATTGCGTATTGATTTTCTCTAACATCAGTTTCATGTTTCTGTTCTTGGATAAGACCAAACAAACCAGCAAGCATACTTCTCTACTGAGCAGTAATCTTTGGTAACAAAATGATGGACTGAGGAGACTTTTTCATAGTGTGTGTATGTTACAAGTGTTGTTCAGAGAACTAAGGAAATACAATCTTATCTTTTTCCCGTATTACAAGACCTTCAGATGTTCCAAAAAAGTTTTATTATTGAGGACAGTTTGGAACATTATAATCCAATACTGCAACATGTAAATCATTAAATAGGGAAAATTGTAGGTAAAAGACATTAGAAGAAAAGGCTTCAATGAATGAATCCCTTCCTCTGTGTCCCTGGAGAGCCTGCTTTTTTTCAACTTTGTAGGGTGGTGCAAGCTTCATACAGCTCTCTCCAGCTGTCCCTGTTTATGTAATAAATAATAAAGGTTGTAACTACTACAGCAGGTCTGTTCTTTCCCGCAAGCATGTCCATGAGCCTTTTAGATGTTTCTTACCCACCTTGTAGCTGGAAGCAACCTGTTTCCCATATCTGTCCCTACCACTTCACACATCCTACTGCACACAGAAGTTGATTCTGGCTGAGTGAATTCCATGGAGGAAGACTTTCCTAGGAGCACAGGGGAACTGCATGTCTTTGCTCGGGTTGGGAAGCAAAGCTCTTGAAGAAGTCGCGCTCTCCCCCTCTGAAGATTTCCGCTGCGCACGAAAGGCCAGCATAGGCACTCAGCGTTACTGCCCTCTGCTCTACAGCACCCTGTGTGCAAACATACGTATTGTTATACTGAAAAAAAAAAAGTCATCCTACGATCCTTCAGAGTACATCTGAAGGATGGCAGCAGAATTGGGGACAGAGGAGATGGTGAAGCCTTGGTTATCAGCATTAGGAGGATATTGGTTTTGATAGCCTGTGTTGTCCTTTGCCCAGAGTGTCCTTATCCAGATTTATTTTTTCAGAAAAACTTAGTGACTCCCATGATACAATACAGTATTTACTGCTTGGTTTTGTAAATCCATCTTCTCCATGTGGCTTTACAAAGGCATGTCTTACCATAAGACTGTCTGGTCTTATTATGTGTCTCTCAGTAGCCACAACTGAAGTCATACTATTTCTTAAAAAAAAAAAAGATCCATGGCATTCACTGTTATTTCAGCTTGCTTTTACAGAGATAGCAAATGTCTTTGAATGTCTTTGAAATAAACATAACTAATTATTAAGAAGCAAAGTATCCCCAGAGTTCTACAACCCCGTGGGCCTGCTGAAGTTAACAGAAATTGCCTATATCTGAAGGAGGATTCTAACCTGTCGATGAAAAATCATTCAGGAAACCCTGGCTGCATTTTTTAAGCTGGTAGTTCATTTGAATGTCACTAATTTGTGCTCCATATTTTGTACACCATACAAAATGAGCAATATTGTTTCACCTTAGGAAATGTGAGCAACACTACAGTAGGAGACATCTAGCAAATTCTATGCTTCTATCACAAAAGACTGCTGATTTTTAAAGAGTTGATAACATACCAGCAGTCTGGAAATACTCTGGTAAAATCATAATTGAATTGGCCAGAAGACTCCTGTCCTTCTTTGTTGTCAGGTTATCTTAGGACATTACTCAGCCTGATAGGGATGAAACCTTTTATATTCCTTATTGGCAGGAAGTACATGGTAAACAGAGCGAAGAGATAAAACATGGCCAACTCTTAACTTGAGGAGTAACTTTTATTTTTGCATCTTTAGAGAGCACTAAATACAATTATGTTTCATTCTTCAATGGAAAAAAATCAGTTCCTTGTTTTTAAAATTATATGCCAGGAGTTCTCTTATTTTAGACCACAATAAGTACATCCTCATGCTTGGAAAGATTCATACTCACTATGTGAAATTCAGTGAAACTTCTCTATAATGAAACTGTTATGGAACAGTTGGGCTGCATCAGATATAGTCAAATCTTAATCGCCAGATGGTGTATTTGCAGTTGTGTTTCAGGATACAGTCATATATTTGTTATCTGTCAGTAGTGGTAGCCCGTAGTGTTATTGTAAATAAAAGGTTTGTGTACTGAAAGGACCCCATCACTTTGGAAGACCGAAAAACTGTAGCTCCAAGTATGTAATTTAGTCAACATATAAAATGCTCTTTTCTCATGTTCCATAGAAGTTAAGACCTTCACCTGGATTAACTAAAATATAGTTTCTAACTGATATATTGATATACATTATGCTTATAATTAATGTTGCTGTATATCTTATAACATATATATATGTATATCTTATAACATATATAACATATATATATAACCTATAACAGATAGGTTACACTGGGAGACTTCACGTCTTCCTCTGAAATATGTTGGACATTTTTGTCAGAAAAGACAGACTCAGTTTCCTGATAGCATTTTAACTTCTTTTAAACTTAAATCTTATAACTTAAAGCTTTACTTTTATAGTGTTGAGGACCCAATTTTCCATTATTTGCTTGAACAGTTTTTTGAAGAACTATAAAAAGTTGGGTTTGCAACTGGTATTTCTTATTATTCTTACTATTAGTATTCCATAAAGCACAGTACTCAGTCTTACATGGTATAACAGTTCATGTGAAAAGTATTATTTCCCTTATTTGCCAAGGCACAGCTACTATATTCATGGAAGTTCTGTTTAATCACCATTCACACTGCACTACATCTAAAAGTAGTAAGAGAAGGTTGGTATCTGCGTTTGCAGTTAGTAGTTTTTGTAGAGAATTTCTGAAGAGAGGGCAGAGGATTAAAAGGTGATGAGTTGGGCCTAGCAATGTATCTAGAGGAAGATCCTTTGTAGGAGAACCTGAATGTCTGATTTGATGGTTAGCTGGAGAAATATGGTGTTTCAAAGGACAAAAAAAAAAGGCTTTTGTCATTTGTATTTATATGTTTATCTTCAAATTCAGAAAAGACTAATGGTGTCTGTTATGTGAGGGAGAGTCTGTTCATTCAGAGAACTGTGAATAACTGGAGGTGATGCTCAAAAGCCGTGCTCTGCTGAAGAGGGAGGGCTGCATGCTAGTGATGAGCAGAAGAGGCTCATCAAAGATTGATGCTGACAACTCAGCCTGTTGGTGCTAAGAGAGGAGGCGGCTTTCTTTTTATTTTATATTAGTTTTCCTCCTTTCCTGATGAGATGCTGATCTAAGCTGACCTGCATTTGAAAATGCTGGGTGGTACTGACTGGCAAGTGCATTTGACATGAGGATGAAAATGAACTACTGGCCTCCCGCCTGGGTTTTCCTGTCATTTACATGCAGGCAAATGCTGTCCCATACTGTGTACCAGGGACCAGACTGGCATTTGCTTCATTGAAAAGGGTAGCTGCAGAGTTGGCGGGGAATGGAGAAAAATTCAGCAAGCAATTCATTTAATTTCTTCTCACATTAAGTGGGTTATTATGTGAGAAAACATCCTTGTTTTCTCCATCAGTAAGATGAGGACGATAGCAACCCATTCAGAAAGAGCCATGCAATATGTTCTTCCTGAGCAGTTTGCAGAGCAGACCAAGTAAAACACAAAAAAAACCACAAACAAACATGCGGATCACCTAGTGAGCAGAAGAAAAAATCTTCTGAGCACCATGGTCTTTGTTAAGTGTTAATTTGCTGCAGGCAGTAGAAATCGATATCTTGAAGGTTTATCATCCAAAAGACTTTGTCAGGGCACTGGGTTTTTAATCTGTGCCTATAGGTCCTTGCTTAATGGCCAAGTTGCTCCTTATTTCTGGGTTGATTGGGTACATGGGACTTCATCTTTGTAGGTCCAAGCTGCAACCCAGCAGAGCTGTGTAGAGCTGTGTAATACAGGGAGGCGTATTTGACTATCTGTGATTTCAGTCCCTCTGTTTTTGATACTCACTCTTTCTCTGAAGATGTCAGGACCACTTCCCAGGTCCTGTGAAGGATTCATCCCTATGGCTGCCCGCCAACAGAAGACAAAGGAAGATAAACCATGTTACAGACAGCTCTTCAACCTTGCATCCTTTTCACTACTCTCTTTAATCTTGATCATAAAAGATCTTTAAACTCTTAATTTTAAGTTCTGTGTCGTCTCTCACTCATTTGAGTTACGTCCAGCTTGGCACTGGATCTTGTCTGTTATTCATCTCCACTCATTTTTCTTAGCACCCCTGGCTGCCTTGGTTAGTGCTCTCACTTTTAACTCCCACATTTGCCCCTTGTCCTCACCTGCTCAGTTAACCTTCCTCACTTGCTGATGCCATTGACATTTTTGGTAAGCCCCCTGGTTTCACGCTCTTTCCATATCTTCTGTTTCTGTAGCTTAAGACCAAATGTCAGCCAATTTAGATACTTTTTCCTACTGCTTTATTTATTTATTTATTGCAGTTTTTTACTCCTCTCAGCAATCTTCATTCTTCATGGAAAATGCCATTATTTTTCATTCTTTCTCTAAATAAATGTCAGCACCCTGAGTGCACCAAAAGGCTCTGCAACCTCTTCCCCTTCCAGGGAGATTAGCTCCTGGTGCTTGAGAACAACTCTGCTATGGTGGAGCTGTATAACCTGGGATCAGATTTGTAGGGGAGATGCAAGAAGCCTTCTCAGGAGTCTCCTCCCTTTGCTATGGGAGCGGTTTCCAGGCCCTTGTCCCTCTGCCTTGGTTTTCTGGCAGGCACAGGTGCTGGCCTGTTGCTGTGGCCTGCTGGCTGATCCGGACTCTCAGCTGGCCAGCCCGGATCTGCTCTGCTTGGTGAGGAGCTGAGAGGATACGTCCTTGGTGCCCACCACGAGGGCCCTGCTGTCTCCCTGGCCCCCTCTAGCTACTCCCAGGCTGCAGATCCCTTTTCTCCTCTGTGACCCCACTAGGATTTGGAGCAACAGTTTGTCTCTTGTTTGTGTGATAAACTGCTTGTAGAGAAAAACATTTCAGTCAAGTGGAAACATTCACTGGCTTGAACTGCACACTTAAAGAGCTGGCAGCTGTTGATATGTTGCTACGCTATGTGCAGGCAAGAGGCTTGAATTTCGTCTTCCACTAATGTTTTTTTTTCCAGTTTTCAGTAAAACACATAATTCAGTTGATTCCTGTGGTGTTCCCAGAATTTTTCTGAGCCTTTGGATGAGAATATCAGAAAGGTCTGGCTTTAAAGCCAGGCAGCCCTGCAGGGAATAACGGCTGGGTCAGGTATAGTGGCTTGCTTTGTTTAGCCAGTAATGCAGGTTGTTAGGGTGATGAGTGAAGACCAATACTGTGGTGAAGACAGACACTGAAAGGAGAGTTCTTTACTAATGATGGATAGAAAAATCAATCCCGGGTCAGAAACGTCAAAGAGAAAGCATTTACATTAGAGTGCAAAACAAGCCTTGGGAAGGATGGAGGAGAATAAGAGATCAGAAAGGTGAGTTTTGCTGAGTACAGAAGCTCAGAACTTTTGCAGAAGTCCAGATATTGTAAGGGACTTGGGCTTGTAGGCTCGATGAAATGATGTAATCAGAAAATTAGATGAAGAAAAGACTGAAGTAAGTCAAGTATTTTCATGACACTTTTATGGATGGTCTGTAGAAGGATATACTCTCAGTCATACTGTACTTGGTGCTAGTTTTGGAACTGGAGCAATCTGAAGTAAATCATTTTGCAAGTGTGGGAAAACGTTTGAAGGGAAGTGTTGCCTGCTATCTTGGATACAGCCTTTGTTGCTCTTTGCAACCAAGGCCATAAGAGAACATGAAACTATGATTCTTTCCAGCTCTGTACATGCAGTTAGTTCTTCAAAGGCAAATGACATTTTAAGTAATATCTCGTCATACTGATGACCTCCACAGAAGGAAAAAAAAGTCATAGTGTTTATGTAGAACATATAAACAGTAGCCTTTTCATCAGTGTTTACCAAGTCTCTAATACCTGAAATATGGCAGATACTTCCTAATACAGAGCAAACTGCTTGAAAAATAAAATATAAAATAGACTATAGTCTATTGTAACAATAACTGTAATAACATAATGTTGTATGTATTATATATGATGTTTATTGTACAGTGTGATATATTAAAACTATAAAAAAATGCAGTATAGTACGTATAGTTTGGGTATAATTATATTTGCAGACAATTTAAATTATTATATTCAATATATTTATTGCTTAAGATGAATAAATAAAGCATTTTAGTATCGTCAATATCTCTGATGTCTGTTAACACTGATATAAATAATAAAACAGAATATACACTTCTTTTGTGGAGAGCATGTCTTAAGTATTGCTGGCAAAGAGCTCCATACAGGAGCAAAATTACGCTTTCAGCCTGAATGACTGAGCCAACACCCTTGACTTCTCTCAGTCTCATACGTCTTCTCATAAGGAACTGTAGGCTTGCACAGATTCTGTGCCTGACTCCTCTGATTCTCTTAGATAACCCCTGTTAGATTCCCGATCTGCTAAGTGCTGTATGTATGTCCTCCAGAACCGTTGCCTACTGTTATGTGGAAAGCCATATTCATCAGCCAGAGAAGTTGTGCCTTTGAATGACACCCAGAGCAACAGTTAGATTAAAATAAGAAATGCAGAAGAAGGCAAAACTTTAAAAATAACAACTTAGATCTGCTAACCATAAAAAGTGGTTGACATATCAGGAAGAATGAAGAATGAGCCTAGGTCCTACAATATTTGGATAACTGCAAGTACTAACGATTTAGAGAGTTGTAACTTCTGAATGCAAAAGGTAAACTCAGTAGGAACTGAACAGAGGAACTCAATTCACTACTTTTTGAAATCTATGAAGAGCTGAAAGAAAGGAGAAGATGTACTGGGGTCTGCAGAAGTGAATGAAGTTATGACAAGTGACAAGGGAATGTCTGCTTTGTGAAAAGGGAAAAAGGAGATGAGAGAGAGGTGAATGGAAGCAGACAAGGATGGGGAGATGAGGACTAATGAAGTAAATAATGAAACTGTGAAACTGTGAAATGGTTGTGGCTCTGAGTATGGCGGAACATAGAGCACAAACATGGTGTGCTTCCATGATGGGGTAGAGGGAAGGAAGAGAAAGCAAAGTAGAAGAAAATTGCATTGCTACTTGATAAGATTTCTGGTGGACATATAGGCAGAAAAGAGGAACAGGGACAGAAGGATTTGAGAACTGGATTCAAGGATGTGACAGTCATTACGGATGTGATGATAATTAAACAGGAGAAGGGAAGTTAGCTAGAAAAAGTAAATGAGGACAGAAATTATTGTGGAAGAATAAAGCATTTTCTCATGATAAGATCATGAGCAGAAGAAACAGATGTTGACTACCAAAGCTAGTGTGGAACTGCAGGAAGAGAGAGCAACAAAAGAATAAGAAAAAGAGGTTCGTGAAACTTGGTGAAATTTAAGCAACCAGATACAGGAGAAAAATGAAGAATTGCAATAGGTCTTCAAGAAATGACTGCACAAACGGGTTTGTGCTTGCAGAATATACTCTGCTAGAGATGGGATCTCTGTGAAATTGAGAGGACCTGACAGTCCTCAGTATAGCATATCTTGAAACCTAGGTCCATGAGCACTTTCCCATTTCCAGCTGGGTAAAAGGTTCCGAATTTTGGAGTCTCTGCTCTGAAAGGGTAATGTACTGTGATGGCTGAGAGGCTAGATGTAGAGCAGTGAAACTACTACTCCTGACGAAGGGTATATCCTTGCGTTTATGACTGTGAGCTTGTGATAATGAGAATGTGAGCACCTGATGTTGTAGACTTTAAAGTTATTTGTATTAGAAACATGAAATCGTGATAATAAGCAAAGTGAATAGAGCATTTTCATAACATGCTTTTCATCATTAGCAAATCAGGTAATGCTAAAAAATAAAGACAAACAGATATGTATAATGTTCTGTCAACAGTGGTTGTCTGATTTCTTTGGGCTAT